>JAXDDX010000104.1:1172500-1437500 GCA_034670405.1 Hoplostethus atlanticus
TGGGTGCTGTCGTCAATAAGTGTGACTGGAGCCTCGCCCAGAGCGGCTCTGGCCATCCCGCCCCAGGGATGGCGAGGGTCATAGGCAGACGGCTGAGCCTGTTATCTGGCGCCCCCTGGTGGCCGTACGGGAAACAGCTTTGTCCCAAGATTCAAGATTCAAGAAGGTTTATTTGTCACATACACACACGGGGTGTGCAGTGAAATGTAAAAAGTGGCAATGCTCAACAGAAATGTGCAAAGAACAAAATAACAGGTTCACACTATTTACAATAAAAAACCAACACAATATTTACAATATTACAGTAAGAGCTCTATATAAAAAACAACACAATATTTACAGTAAGAGCACTTTGGAAATAAAAATATAGTAAAAAAGGGAAATCTTATGTATGTAATATAATATAAATTATGTGCAGTCGCTACCTAAGTGTGTGAGTGTGTGTGTGTGTGTGCATAAGAGGGGCAGTGTGTGCCCATGTAGTAATCATGTGATACTGTGCTGATCCTGCTAGGGAAATTCCTTCTCTCTCCCCTCATCATGTTCCTCTTTGTCTTCCTTGATTTCTTCATATCTCATTGTCCATGTTATTGTTTTGTCCCGGCACTTATCACCCGCCCTGGTGGGGGATCCTCTTTCAATTGCCCCGCCCAAGTCCATTTCCTTTCCTAATAAGGTTTTCTCAAGAGTTTTTCCTTGTCTTAACTGAGGGTGTAAGGCTGGTGGTGCCAGTTAGACTAGTCTAGGTAGGTTAGCTAGGCTTGTTATGTCTTTGTGCTATTTTGTGCCTTGCTTCTATTTTGTATTTCTATTGATGGGGTGGGTTTAGCTTTATGGTTAATGTAGTTAGTGTTCAGTACAGGATCGACTTATATAATAATAAACTAGTCAGTTCCTATTCACTATACGGCTTTGTCAGCTGGATCAAATCTAGCTGATAATTCAAAAGGTGGTTAAACTGTAAGGCAAATATAACCCTACCGCCCAGCAGCATCAGAACGGCGGCTAAATGTCTAAAATGGAAATGGCCTTCCGGTGCTGTAACACAAAACACAGCCTGCTCTGTTACCGGGCCGACGAGGCGGATGTGAGCCGGAGCTGAGCGTGACTCAGAGTTGACCTTGGAGTGCGAGAGGTCATCTGGTCCCACACACGGAGCTGAGAGGTCTCTGAGAGGCGGCGTGGCGTTCAAAGGCTCCGGGGGGAGACTGGAGAACGTGACTGCGGTCTCGTCCCGGCTCGGCGTCTCTGGAGTGTGTGTGTGTGTGTGTGTGTGTGTGTGGATTGGATGTTCACATGACACTTAATGTTTCCTCTGTGCTTGTACGTAGGATACAGGATGCAGCTACTTCTGGTTGTGTAAACCTGGTGAAATTATTGTTTTATTTCATTCTAGTATCGACGGAAATATGACAAAACAGAAAAAACACCGCAGCAGACTTTTTTAGAAAGTTGTTCTGCTCCATCATAGTGATACCATGAAGACTTGTCGCCTCGGTATCTGTGCTTGGAGTTTTATTTATGTTTTTTTGATGCAGGTAAAGTTCCTGTCGGTTTGGATCTGTGTAGAACGGTCACATGATTTTATTATCTGTACATTTAATGTTTCTGACAAAAAAGTGACTTTCATCTTATCAGGTCGAGTCTAGAGCTTAAAAACAGAAAAATAGGTTTAAATGTTTCAGATGTAATCTAAGAGTGGTGCAGTTTCTTTACTCTAAGGTTGATCTGTAGAAGTGGACGTATTTTCATCGATTATAATGTAATTTTAGTTGACTAAAATCACATATTAGGCAGTAAATCAACTAAATTGAACATGCCATGACTGAATTTAAAGGTTATTTTCATCAAAAAGACTGAAAACGAACACTGTTGCTGATGGAGGTTGGTAAAGGTCATAGATTATGCAGTGTCCGTTTAAAGGTTAGGGACAGCAGCAGGGATCCCTAGTCCCTAGTCGATCCCTAGTCGATCCCTAGTCGAGGGGAGGGTTCACGCTGAACAGACCGATACTGGACTTGGTTCATATTAAGGTCTCAGATGTCTTTTACCCAACAGAGGAGACTAAATGTTAAGCTGCTTTTACACAGAAAACCTTATTAACTCCAAGACCAGGGGCCTCATTTATAAAACTTTGTGTAGATTCCATCCTAAAACATTGCGTACGCACAAACCTCAGAATCTACTAACAAGAAAATATTCAGATCTATAAAACCGTGCGGCGCACACCTGTAGCAGTCTTCTTTATAAATACCCACCTGCGGAGAATTGTGCGCTCGTGTACTCCTCCCAGTGTCCTCCCGCTACTCCTCCCAGTGTCCTCCCACTACTCCTCCCAGTGTCCTCCCAGTATCCTCCCGCTACTCCTCCCAGTGTCCTCCCAGTGTCCTCCCACTACTCCTCCCAGTGTCCTCCCGCTACTCCTCCCAGTATCCTCCCGCTACTCCTCCCAGTGTCCTCCCAGTATCCTCCCGCTACTCCTCCCAGTGTCCTCCCAGTATCCTCCCGCTACTCCTCCCAGTGTCCTCCCAGTGTCCTCCCACTACTCCTCCCAGTGTCCTCCCGCTACTCCTCCCAGTATCCTCCCGCTACTCCTCCCAGTGTCCTCCCAGTATCCTCCCGCTACTCCTCCCAGTGTCCTCCCAGTATCCTCCCGCTACTCCTCCCAGTGTCCTCCCAGTGTACTCCCACTACTCCTCCCAGTGTACTCCCGCTACTCCTCCCAGTGTCCTCCGACTACTCCTCCCAGTGTCCTCCCGCTACTCCTCCCAGTGTCCTCCCGCTACTCCTCCCAGTGTCCTCCCACTACTCCCAGTGTCGTCCCACAATCATCCATAAATGGTCAATGCTAAATAGGTCATGAATATGCGACGTTGTTAAGGAGCCTTTGTTGGACTATCAATGATGGAAAGACGGAGAGACGGCAGATGGAGGTCCTCATCACTGAGGTTGAGTCGCCGTAAAGGTGTAGCTGCTGTCTGGGGGCTCAGTAGAGGATCTGGGCCACATTTGTGGAGAACAGCACAGCACCTGTAATAAAAATAAACTTTAGTTTTAAGGTTGACAAAGTGCTTTAGAAGACAAAATTAAAAATAGTAGACAAGCTGACGATGAACAAAATGATTTGAGGAGAAACAATTTAAAATTGTTAAGTTATACAACATTGAGCATAAGGAGCTACATATGAGAGAGTAAACTATGCTTAGCCCCTCAGTTGTATTTTTGCCCCCTACAGTTTAATCTTTATGTATCTATAGAAAAATATTTCCATAGGTGTTATGCTAGGGCTTCCATAGTAGCCCACTGAAACAAGGAGAGATATAGACAGACAGACACGTCACGTAGTTCGGATTCTCAGCCTGCTTTGCTTGTCGTGGTGGAAATACATTCCCCCATTGCGGGGGAGGAGAGAGAGAGAGAGAGAGAGAGAGAGAGAGAGAGAGAGAGAGAAAGAGAGAGAGAGAGAGGAGAGAGAGAGAGAGAGAGAGAGAGAGAGAGAGAGAGAAGAAGAGAGAGAGAGAGAGAGAGAGAGAGAGACTCCCCCTGCTGATTTTGACAGAATCGTTATCGTTCATAAATTCTCTGCAGTGCTTCGTTCTTATGTGAGTCTCTGATTAATAAATGTATTCTTTGATTTTGATCAGTAGCCTCATGTTGTTGTTATTTAGTCTTTCTGAGGTTGTTGCAGGTTAAATCACTGAGTTTTATTTCATGAAAAATTGCCCCTTCAGTCACTTCATCCTGGCGCCGGCCGGTAAAATAATCAATAATAAGAGTTAAGAGAATGCCTTTTATAAAAACAGGTTTTAAGTAGTAACTTAACAGATACAACAGACCACAATCCCTGTGGAAGCACACTTAGAAAACTATGTTTTTAAGAGGACTGAGCTTTATTCTGTGATCTCCCCATCGGGCGTCGCTGATTCCCGTGTCTGAAAAACGTTGCGGTGAAAGGATGCGTAGAACTGCATCTTTTACCACATAGAATGTTTCTATAAATCCCGACGTTTGCGGTAAAATAAGCGTACGCACATTTCACCCCCGTTAACGCCACTTTTTTGTGCGTAGCAACCTTTATAAATGAGGCCCCTGATCTCCTATCAGATCCAGCAGCGTCTTCCTGTTTTGAAGAGACAGGAAGTTAACACAACCAGCTTCATGTCTTCCTGTTTGATGCTGGTTTGATGGTAAAACTAAGATCAAAGAGTTGAAAATCAGACCTTTGGTTAGAAGGAAGCCCTAGTCGCTAGTAAGACTGTCCTGTAGCTGGAAGGTCACAGGTTTGATTCCTGCAACAGCCATGACACCGACCCCCTACCTGCTCTGCTCAGCTAAATGTGAATACAAGTCTACAGCAGGGAGTGAATTTGTCGTGCATGAGATGTCTTTTATCAGCTTCCCGTGGTGACGTGGTTCCCAAAATAGCCCTGAGTAGGCATCGGAAAGGTTCGTGGAATTTGTGATTACTCTTAAAGCGACGTGTCGAGTCCCCACGTCTCCTCCGGAGCGCTGCTGCTGGATCCAGGAATAAAACGCATGAACACCACGCTGATCAAGACACGCACGTCTTTATTTCGCAGTGGGAATACAAATTCAAATCAAAACTATCCATGGAGCATTCACACAACTTTTTTTCCGGTCTCGGTGTGCTTTTCTTTGTACAAGCGCATGTTGGGTGAGAAGCAGCGAAAGCCCGTCACAATCAACGCAGCTCAAGAACACACATCCTTCATTTTGTTTCAGAAATGAGAAATGAAAACACCTTCGCCATCGCAGAACACATTCCTGTCATTTACAGAACAAAAAGGCAAAAGCAATAATATCCAACGGTAACAAAGGAACGTAAAGTGTGCTTAAATAAATCAACTTTGGTACTAAGAAATACGAAGACATTCCTAAAGGACTACATTCAACCTAGGGCAGGAAGCCGGTGTGTCTGATGGATCTCAACACCAACAAGCCTCTTTACGGCTTCAGCTGCCAACTAGATTTTTAGAAGAGGATGATGGACGGGGGTAGACGAACTTACCAACCACAGCCAACACACGCCAGCGGGTGGTCGATGTTAGTTTCACACCCTGATTCAAACCATTTAGTTTTATATTATTATATTTTATTTTGTAATATTAGGAGTTTTAGTTTTCCCCTCCCAGGGTCGGACGGGGATCACAACGCCACCCACCGGATCTGAACCTTTTAAACGCCACACTAATGGACTCCACCGAGTTCAGACGCTCTAGATGACCTCAAGCTGCTGTTAGTGACCCCGTCCCGTTTCCTGTTTGTGCGTCGGGGGAATCCAGGCCGTCTACGATACGACTAATACATGCAAGGGGGCCTGGAACGTTCCTGGAAAACCTACAACGACTCTGGTAGCTCGGGGTCAGGGGGTATCGCTTTAGCCTACCAGTTCCAACTTTGCTCATTCATTTGGATAGTTTTGGAAGGAGTGAAGTCTTTCTCGGCCAAAAAAACCTGTTTTCTATTTCACTGTAAAATCAGTATCATGTAGATTAGATCTAAATCTAATTTGCTTGTTGCTTTTTGCATTTCTTCCAAAGCGTTTTCTTTCTGAAGCTTTGTCTCACGACTTACAGCAACTTGGTGTTCCTCCACGAAAACTGTAACTAGAACACCGTCACCGTTATTTCAGATCATACTCAATACCTCACCCTACTCCAGATCGGGTCCATGTGCATGACAGGAAGAGGGACCAGAACACCAACAGGGACGATTTGAAGGGAGTCCAAGGGTGTTGCACCGTCATGCCACGATAAATTCCAACACAAATCCTCATTTTTGCAAAGAAAAAAAAAGAAAATGGTGCTTTACCTCACTGACATCTTCCTTCTGTACTTATCAACCAGAGTATAACTTTGTATGGCAAGCTGATCCTAAATCAGTTGGCCTACACCTATTTATACAGGCTTCATGAAAACCCAACAGAAAATGGTCTGCAAGATAAAAACGACAACAGGATAAAAAAAAAGATAATACTTCATTAATGACAATAACAACAATAATAATAATAAAAACAACAACAACTAAATCACCGCAATGGAAATGTTTAAAAAGGAAACAATGTATCGAGATGCTGTGAATGGAAAGGATACAGACACACTGCGTTAAAAAAGAGCCGGTGAAGTTAAGGTGTGTCCGGGTTGGTTTGGTTTGAGAGAGCGTAAGGTTTGCTGTGAATAAACATCCGTCACCGTGATCGCCACGCCGACCGTGTTGGTGGAAGAGTTGAGTCTCATCGAGGCCCGGGTGAGTCGGGTCAAACCCAGAACCCAGCAGGCCGGGCTGCCGGGTTTGTGCCAGTATTCTTCAGCTCAATGCGGTGGATGAAACGGGTCTGTGGGAGTCGACTGGAATATGTTTTTGCTCTTTAAAAAGCAGTGGTACGCAGGGCAACTTGTTAGGCAACTCTGATGAGCAACAGAGGAGTTGCTCATGTTTTTGACCCTGTCTGTGTGTTCACACTGCGAGCAGCTCGATTCAACCAGACGTCTGTTTATTTCTCGTTGAGCTGAGCGACATGGGAGACCTGGCCGATGTGTCGGACGCGCAACAAGCTTATCGGAAAAGTTGCCGACGGCTGAACTGAGAGGCCATCGGCCGTCAACAGCCAATCAGATTTCCAAGCTTCCTTGCGTCTCTACATCATTGGGGTTGATGGGAAGCTCTCAAGTCATTTTATTGATGTTTTTTCTGTATATTTTTGATAAATACGTCCCACATTTGGTTGGAACAGAACAACCCGTCAACCAAGTTGCTGGCAGTGTGAACGTATGTCTACGTTGCCTCAAATTATTGACCAACGTACCACCGCCTGCAGTGTTTCGGCTTTAACCGCCAACAGCAGGGACTAAACACTGGTTCCTTTCGTCTGGTTTGAAAGACCCTTGATTTCAGACAGCTAGTGCAAAAAGAGCCGAGGTGCTCGCCAGACACATTCAGTGCTTTAGTTTCCTCATTGTTGTGCATGAATACGTTCAGAGCAGCCGCTCACTCCCTCGCCAGGCGCCGACAATCAGGGTTGCTTTTAGACAAAAAGGTCAAAGGGAAGGGTGAAAATAAAGGCACAGAGATGTGGACTCGTCTTTTCTCTCGCTCTGTGGAGTTTCTAGAAAGCTCCGTCGACTGTGATCACCGTCACTACTACTACCGTCGCCCGCCGACTGCCGGCCCGGTGTGTTTTAACCTTAATATGTCACTCCGGCGGTTCTCCCTACCCCACCCTCCCCTCCCCAGGGCCTCTCACAGCCACACTCCTCCTGTCAATAGAAAGCGGCGGGTGGAGGCGAAAACCTAAAGCAGCAACAGCAAAATCTCTGAAATCAACCCTGATCAGTTTATAGTCACAACTAACATTAGAAACATATCGCAGGCTAACGACGACACAAGCAGCAAGGGTAACGTCTTCTCACGTCAATTTATCTTCTATCCACAGAAACTAAACGCACTGCATGCCTTCTCCTGTCTGCATCCTGTCTGTGGCTCGTTTGAGTTGCATGTCAGTTTGGTTGACGCTTGGTTATCGCAGCTCACAGGGGGGGAAAAAAACTGAAAACCAGAAGCTCGTCTTTTCGTTTGTCATTTGACCGGTTGCCCATGACAGCTGCGGTTTGGTTTCCAGGGCTTGGGGAGTTTGCCACAGAAGTGTGGGTTGTGGCGCTACCAGAAACACAGACCAGGCGCTGAGGGGGTCAACGGGGTCACGCAGGAGTGGACAGCGACCTTCCATCAATAATGTAAACTCCCACTCTTCTCTCTCTAATTGCGCCTCTGTTTTAACACAGAGTCTGGCTGGCTTTGTTTCAGCTCTGGTCCCAACGTTCCACTTTTGATGCCGCTTCAAAAAACAAAAGTTGCTTTTATTTCTTTTCTGTTGAATGAAAGCGTCATTATACATCAGAGTAAATCTGCTTTTCCAACAGAATCCGACCGCGCTCAGCTGATGAACTGAAAGAAAACTGGTTGTAATAATCCGATCCTTCAAAGTTTTTTTTTTAACATCCAAAAATCAGACATATCATAATCGATACCCAGCCCTCCTCGCATGCTCGTCATCTCACCTCCTGCTGTTCTCCTTCCAATTAGGTCACTTCAACACATTCACCAACTGACACTCAAGACTAACTAGGCCAGACAGGGACGCCAACGCTGAGCAATCACTCCCGGGTAACTTATCAATATCAGCTGCGGTCCGAAGGAGACGACCACAGTAACAGGCATTACTTAGTGCTTTGGCAGCAGGCTGTAGGACCACACACCAGGACGACGACACGGACGACAACTCACATACACGCACACACATACGCTAGATTTCCAAAAAGATTCGTCTGTAAACCTTCAAAAAGCACGCAAAGTATTAGAAGAACATGAATTTCCAAAGTGTGTTTCACAAAAGGAGTCCTCTTTGTTGTTGACTTCTCAGCGGGGTCGGCCACAACTACCACGACGAGACAAAAAAAAAAAAAAAGAAGAAGCGCTGCTGCTTTGCATTCTGGGATTTTAGTCAATATTTACAGAGGCCAGGCCGTGGAGTGATAATGCAGCAGTTTATTTACAGACATTATCAGCTCCTCCCGTTCCTGCAGTGCTGTCCCTCCCCCAACATGGCTGCCACGTCCAGAAAAGGTTCTGTGACCCATGTTTCATGAATCAGTACTCCCACTCGTCCGTCTTCATGTCCAGGTAGCTGAGAATGTTCTGGGCAAACTTCACCGCCTGCTTCCTCGCCGCCTTGGTGGCCTCGTCGCCCTGCGGGTCCACGGCGTCCAGTGCCAGCAGCTGCTTGGTCAGCAGCTCCTCCAGTATCATGTAGCTCTTGTCGGCCCGCTTGCCGCCGAAGCAAAGCACCTGCGCCTGGAGGTCCGACAGGCTCCCCAGGACCAGCCACACGGCCCGGTGGGCGGGGTGCTCGCCGGGGCCCGGCTGGCGGCGGGCCAGGGCCTCGCGGAGGTCCAGGAAGGTGATGACTGCCTGGACCTCCAGAACGGCGCGGCGGCGGGCCTCTCTGATGCAGGGGTTCTTGGCCGTGTCCACCTGGTCCAGGTGGGTGAGGAGGCTCTGCAGCTCCGCCTTGGGTCTGAAGCTGAACTCCCCCATCCCACAATGCCTCAGGACCTCGCCCTGCAGGTGGGAGACGTGGCCCCGCACGGCCTCGATCTCACGGATGGAGTTGTTCTGCGCCAAGTCGTACCTGATGAAACGCACAATCAATCACTTTCATTGACTCAGTCACAGGTCATGACTAGCAGTCCCTATAATCACACCTGCAGGGTAGGAACATGACGACGCCTCATACCTGGATGAGGATACTAACTCTTACTACTGTGATCATTTTTCACTCTGACCGTCTGTAGTAAATGTTAGACCCCCCCCCCCCCCAGGTTTCTATAGTGCTCCCCCTGATGTAAATGCACATGGTACAATTACATCAGTTCACTGGTAAATAAGGATACTATAGGGGCCGTTTGTTTCCCTCATCATTCCCTATTGTGTTAAGAACAAAACATACTATTGTTTCCTGCTGCAATGACCCAATTTCCCCTCGGATGCCGTTAATCTTTCAGCCTTATGTCGCATTCATGTGCACATGGGATGTGCTTTTCCCAAAATTGTGAAATTGGACACCCAATTTGTGCAGGTTCATGGGCTGTAAAATAAAGCTAACATGGAGCTGATGAAGCATCTGGTCTATTTCTACAGAGCAGTTATCAGGACCTGCGTCAGAATGAGGAGGACGGAAGTCATAATGTGATTCATCAAGTTTTAACAGTTATCTGGGCTCCTACTCATCCCCTGACATCAGTGCATGACTTGGGTGGACGGTAAAGTGGGAAGGTTGTATGTCACATGCACAATTACATCCTTTATGGCGTTGCCTACCTGCGCGTGTCGTCTCCCTCCCCCTCCAGGTCCAGGTGTTTCAGCAGCCCGTTGACCTCCTCCACAACCTGTTTCCGGTAGTTTCTGACCGCTGCGTTCCCGGACACGTCCAGGGCGTCCAGCTCCACCAGCATCTCCGTCAGGATGCGCGACAGGTGGGCGCAGCTGTCCCTCCCACTCAGCCCCATCAGCAGAGCCACCAGCTGGCTGCGTGCCACGCTCACCTTCACCATCACCTGGTTGATGTAGTGCACCGCCTCGTGGGTGTCGCCCGACAGCGGCAGGGAGAGCGTCTGCTGCTGGGTGCGCCCTTCGATCACGTCCTGCACGGCGCACAGACGCGTCAGCGCCCGGTAGCGTGCTTTGCGGAGCGGCACCCTGCCTCCGGTCTTGACCTGGGTCAGCCTCAGGATGAGCTGCTGCAGCGCGTCCACCAGCTCGTCGCTGATCTCAGTCGCCCCGCCGGTGCGTTGCGGCGCCACCACGCCCTCGTCCACCAGCCGGCGCGCCTCGTGGATCAGCTCCTCCATGGCCAGACGGGATGGGTGGGTGGCATTCTCCTCCAGGTAGCGCAGCAGGCCCTCCACCTCCTGCGCCGCCCGCTTGCGCGCCCCCTGCAGCTCGGCTTTGCCCTCCGTGTCCACCTGGTCCACCTCCAGCAGCAGCCGGGTCAGCTCACGCTCCAGTCGCTTGTACTCGCGGTCGTTCTGCAGGCCGCTGAAGGTGCAGACCTGAGGCCCCAGAGAGGCCACCTCCCTCTGGATCTCGTACAGACGCATCATGGCTGGGTGCTGGGCCTGATACGGCTGCTGCTGCTGCATCGGATGTTGCTGCTGCTGTTGCTGTGGGCCGCCATGGTCCATCCTCTTTCCGCCATCAAAGGGCTTCCCAAACAGGCTGGGGAAAAAAAGGCACAGAGCAGCAGAAAGGAAGTCAGAACAATAAGCGACAGAGTCTCATTAGAGCACTGAGCTAACGTTTCCGTTCACCGCCTCAGTGGCTGGTTCACTCCAAAAGCTGCTTTCACTATTCTACCACCATGTTTTTTTTAAAGAAGAGGACCAACAAATGATGGTTGGTACCAAAGTGGCGCTTAGAGAAGACAAACTCACCACCTACAGCCAAACATTTACCAGCATGTGGCCGGTGTTAATGTCCCACCATGATTATAGCTCAATGTCACGTAGAACGATGTTGAAGTAGAAGATTTTCTACCAATTACATCATGAGGAATTATACTGCAGCCTGATGATGCTACAGGTCACAAGAACAAACTGAGACAAGCACTAAAGCTTACAGTAAATGCCGATAGTCAAGAGAGGTTGACCTTTGTTACGAGGCAACCTGACACACAATCACTTTAATCACCAACTACATACATCGCAGTGGAACAGAAGAAGACATAGACGATACAGATCACTCTAAATAGAGACATTCAACAGGAGTCAGTGGTTGTTTTTACCAGAGCAGCAGTCAAGAGTCTTTTGTTGACCTTTTTGTTGAGTCTGACCTTCCAAACAACACGGCAATATAATAATAAAACCACCTAACCCATCCAGATGAAATCCTGCCCTACAGTCAGGCAACAAAACAAACGAGGCCAACCTACATTTTGCTGCCATCCGACCCTTTACGCTTCTGTCAGGTAGCTAACTTAGCGGTGATATCTTTCTAATCCACATTAAAGAAATGTAAAAGATTTCCATCTATCTATAAATGCTGAGCAGCTGACCAACACCCAAAATACGAAACCCTTCAGGAACATCGTCCGAGTGCACGTCCTCACCCGTCTAGGAACATGCAGTCAAACTAAGAGCCTCATGAACTGCGTCACATGTGCCTGAAGCAGTGAAACCCAGTTCAACACCACTAACAAAACCTCCATCAGCAGAACCAGCGGTCAGAGACTAGCGCTACCTACTGGTGAAGACTATGCTAGTGCCCAGAGATGATATAGCTGTGCCTCTGGTGTTGTACGCTGGTATCCATCATGTTCACTAAGTCAACAGGAAACAGGATACAGGTAATCCTCTGGAACTGTAAAGGGGCGGGGCACAGTGAATGGGTGTGTGTGTGTGTGTGTGTGTATGAATTTTACCCACAAGACAGTTTCCCCTCCCAGAGATTATGGAGAATGTACCAATTTGGCAGCCCCTGTGCGATTAGAGCCCTAGGAAAGCTTGATTCGGTGTGGGATAAAGCACATTTCATGTCAGTCAAGCAGGCGTAATCCCCCCCCCGCCTCCCCTCCCCTCACTGGTCGCATTGCAATACACACCACTAGCCTCACTACCTGAAATGTGGCCGAGCCCGGTGTGTGAGGAGCAACCTCAAGCATCAGGACGTCTAATTCAGATTCAGCAAACTGTCATCCAAAAAAAAGAAGCACAGTCTACATCAAAGCTCACTTCCTATAACTACAGGCGAACAGCGATACAGAGGATTAAGATAAGAAAAGGGTTTTAGTTTTTGTTACAGAACATGGCTCGGGGAGAGGTTGCATCATGAGACAGTCTGTCATTATCACACAAAACGCCTGAAAGCTTGATGTGATTGTTGCGTGTGAATACTGTAGTCCAGAATAAGATATCTGTTGTTCAGAGGATCAATATCATCTGCTAGAATAGACAGGATTATGGATCAACATTCCCTAAAGTACTTTATGTAAGAGGGTGAGGGATGGGCATCCCCACAACAGGGTGGATGGATGTCTGCCTGGGCACAGCTTACAAAACTGAGTATTTATTAGGATAAAACAAAATCCAGCCTGACAGTCAACTCGTCTCCCAGTTTGATCCAGGAGAGACAAGAAAATGGGACCGGCTCTAGGCTGTCTGATGTAGCCCAGTGTGATGATCTGGAAGCTAAGAATAGGACTGCTAGTAGGATACGGTCTTCTTTCCTGTGAGTCACACGGCAGGGTGCATCAGGCTTAGTGAGCTAGAGGTAATAAGGAATGAGCATCTTAATATTTCCCAAAACCTTCAAGTACCTTTTCCAATCCGAGCATCCCCCGCCACCGGCGGAGCTGTCTGCACTACGAGCTTTGCGCATTATGTCACCGGAGCAGATCTTATTTGGCCAGCCGGCTACATGGGTATCTACCTCTGAACAAATCTGCACATTACCACTGCTACAACAGCATTGTGGAAACACCCCCCCGACCTCTCATACACCATCACTGGTCATCAGTATCTCACAAACCGAATCGCATCTCAAGAAGCAACAGCAACAAATACCAGCAACGTCTCACCGCCTTCCCAAATGCGTCGGATATCTCTCACCTTTTCAAAACGCCAAACACATTCGCGCACATGTTTAAAGATGTCTGTTTCCATCAGCTATAGACGTGCCATCCAGATGGATAATCCCAATCAGTGTTTTCAGCGCTGCTCAGTCCGCTCCTGTACCTTCAGAATGACTGCGGTCGGGCTGTCGCCCCTCCCACCGACTGGAAGGCTCGCTCGAGCGAGTCGTGCTTCAAAACGAACAGTTGAATAACTTGAATAAGTTGACAGACTTGTACGTTATTGAAATCTACAAACCACCGACACGGAACACGTTGTGCCCACGCTAGCACTATTAGCCCTCTGTGTTAACCACACAGGAGATACCACTACACAGCGGCTGCTTTATCCACGTCCAGTGTTGTGTAAATGGCATTGTCTGTCAAGCTAGGTTCAGCAGGTTAGCTCCTGGTGATCACCTGACTCCGTCCCACCTCGGTCCAATCATTTTAGCTCCCATCTCTAATGGAATTTGCAGTTCTTACTGAGCGATAAAACTTCATTCTTACCTGCATAGCCACCGTACAGCCATCTGAATCTTTGTCGAAAGACGCACACCTCAGACCCAACTAAACATTAGCCTCGGCTAACGTTACTTTACTGATCACAAGCGTGAAGAAACACGGAGTTTCTCAGTACGTGTCGATGGCATTAAAGCCCCTGTGCTGTGTGATACGAGATCTGCATTACTGGTCTTGACAAGCGAGAGATGTAAACAAACCTCTAATAAAAATGTATAATATTCACATCAACAATATATACATATATACACACACACAAAACAATATATACAGTATACATTTATTATTATGTGGTTCAATCGTTTTTTTAAGCGTGTATGTTTTGGTCGTCCAACATTTTTCAGTGACTAACTCACGTGACAGCGCCACTTGAAGAAGGGCATCAACATGAAGTGAATGGAAGGTTGCTCCGTTCATTTCTCAATACCGCTGTTTCGGGGAGTTATTCCGGATGGCTTCGCGGCCAGCGGGGGGGTTGTTGTGGAGGTCTCTCTGCCCTGTCACTCTCTGCCCTGTCTCTCTCTGCCCTGTTACCCTCCACGCGCCTCCGCGCCCTCACAGGTTATCAGCGGTAGCCAGTCGTCAGTGCAGCTCCAAACAGGCAACCAAGCAAGACAAGTCACCAAAGGTTCGTGAATCTTGATCCCATCCACCGAACCAAAACATCACAGTTACAGTAGATATGGAAGTTGTTTAGTTGTTATCCAGTATTGTGTCTACTGGCCTACTGGTCATGTGTGCATCTGGGTTGCCATGACGCTTCTTTTTCTGGAGTGGTTGTCAACATTTTGTCAGCAGCGTAAAGTCATGTAGACAGATTGGCAGTGACAATAGACTGACCATGTAAAGATAGTGGCATTTTTCCACACAAATTGTAATT
Source organism: Hoplostethus atlanticus (assembly GCA_034670405.1). Taxonomy (NCBI): domain Eukaryota; kingdom Metazoa; phylum Chordata; class Actinopteri; order Trachichthyiformes; family Trachichthyidae; genus Hoplostethus; species Hoplostethus atlanticus. The sequence goes on from JAXDDX010000104.1 coordinate 1,187,086, forward strand.
TCACATCTCTGTACTGTCTTTTAACATTACAGCTTTAGGAATTTAGCTGGCACTGTGTAGAGTGGTTAAGGAGTGCATCAGTAGAATAAACTTGATTGATTCTTAGATCTCCAGTCTTTGTAATGTTATTGAACACCTCACAATGTTAATATCACTGGCTACCTGCTTCCTTGTCTCTCTTGCTTCCTTGTCCTGGACCCACTGCTCTCCTGAGCCAACATGTCGTCTGGTTAGAAATGATAAGCAGCCTAAAGTGGCTCAGCTACTTATTAAAACCACGTGACTTCCATCTGTGTGTACAGAGATCAGCTATTTGCAGAATGCCTTTAACTTTTACTCTTACCTACACGGTTCAGGTGTTGTTGTTTTTTTATTAAAGTTTTAATCCTGTTTGACTGAATCCAGTGACCGTCACAGTAGTTCTGTACAAGAAGCCAGTTTCCTGGGACTGTCCTACTTCACTCTTGAGTTTCGTTTCCCCACGTCCTGTGGGTGGAGAAGTGTACATACCAAACATACAAACGTACATACCAAACATACAAACGTACATACCAAACATACAAACGTACATACCAAACACAATTTCAAAGAGAGCAAATAGGGTGATTATGTGGCATCTCAGTCCGTGGGGATGGGACACTCATCTCTGTTCAGCCCCACTTTGTGATTCAGGCTGATGAGACGAGTTGTGGAGTTTAAACATTCTGGGATGTGGGACCGGTCAACCAGATGGGTCATGACGTACTGTCAGTTATTATCTCTGGATGGTTTCACTCTTGCATCGTGCCACACGTGGAGGGAAAAGTGATGATCATTTAGGGAACTGAAAGCTCACTACCCAGTTCTTCTTCTGTTTATTCTGAACAAACCGGAAACATGAAACGCATCACTTCCTGTCTCCAGAGGATTGTTGTCAGGTAGTTCCTGCCTGGTGTACCAGCAACGTCTCACCGCCTTCCCAAATGCGTAGGATATCTCTCACCGGGTGTTTGGAAAAGCAGATGGAAAAAATCTCATGAACTGGCTAGAGGTTGATCACTGTTGTGTTATAGATCAGAGAGAGGAGAAAAATGGAAATGTATTTATATGAAACTGTCGTGGATTATTACTTCAAGTGAGATAAACCCATTGAGATTAAAAATCTATTTTTCAAGACAGTGATAGATAAAAACACAACAATTCACACAAGCAAAAATATAATGAAAAATGTCTTTTGTCCTGTTGTATGAGTAGATATCGAACTTCAGGCCAGCAGCTGGATCCACGCACGACTGGATTGGTCCGCCAGACCGGCTGTCAAGCCTGCGGCCAATCATTTACCACATCCCTGAGAATGAAACGGAGTTGGAGAAGCGGCTGAGAAACTTGAGGCAGGAGACGGAGGACTGGAACCACGACTTCTGGGCCAAGCAGAACATCACCTTCACCAAGGTTGGCTGGGAAAACCTGACGGGGGGAACTGACTATGAAAGGGACCCCTGAGCAAGGCATTGAACCTCCACCTGCTCTATTGGAGTTACTCTCCCTGGTTAAAATATAACCTACAGTCACTTTTTTCCCCCTGTGTGTGTAGTGACAGTGTGAACACCAAAGTGCTGTGGTAGTTCAGTGTTGTTGGAACTCAGAGAATCACTGAACTAATTTCCATTTCCAATTACCTCTCTGAAAGATGGTAAAGTGAAATGAAATGACACTGAAGTATGATTTGTTTGCTACTTTTTCCAAAGTAAATATAGTTAACAATTTCCTGTGCATGTAATCACTTCTCTAATGTTACAGGACATTTATTCCCTTACGAATGTGAAGGTTTATTGGAATTGATTTGTCTTATTGATCGAGATTATACAAATTCTTATTTTCACCAGCAGATGGCAGCATTGTCAAGAGAATTGTCTCTGAGCTAGGATACCTTCTGTCTGAGATACCTTCTGTCTGAGATACCTTCTGATACCCACTAGATACACTAGATTCCAAGATACATGCTAACTGAGATACTCACCTGTAAAGGGATCACGGCAGAGATACGTTTACAGTATCTGTATTTATTATGCTATTATCAGAACAATCATATTCAAACCTTCATGTAGTGAGTATGGTAGCATTTACCAACAAAGGCATTTAGTAGAGATGGTATTTCTTTTTCTCTGCAGGAAAAGGGTGATTTTATCCTGTCACATCTGAAGGCTAAGGGCTTGTCTGAGCGTGATGAGCAAGGTGAGCGGAAGCAGCTAGTTAATACCTGGTGGATTATCCACAGGTAGAATCCTTTTCACCCTCAACAATCTCCTGGATGCAGGCGCTTTGAGGAAAATGTGGTTAAATTCTTGAATAGGAAAGAGACTCCCACACACCAAGCTCCTGCATTTATTGACATTGTCAGCCCTTCAGTGGAAATGGAAACTGTTCAGGTGAAAGCCTGATATCAATAGACTGACAACAGGAGTCTCTTTTTATGCAATAGGTGGTGATTTAAAAAGGAATTGTAAAGGAAGGAGAATATAATGTTCCCTGCTGTGCTTTTTTTCTCCCCCTCAGGACGTAAGCGATCTCTGGACAGTGAAGAAATGTCAGTGTTTTACAAAAGCTTCCTGGATCAAAACAGAACAAGACATGCACTTTACAACAAGTGAGTTGGCGTGGTGGGTGGTTCTCCTCAGGTTGTGTGTTTTAGACCCGCTCTTGAATCAGCCTTGCATAATGCCTGGCTTTCTATAGGTTATATATTCATGTAAAGGAAGACGGTTCCCACCCACACGTTTGACCTCTGCATCAGCTTTTGTTCTGTCTGAAATCTGAGGTTTGATTGCTTGCACCATGAAGAGGAATGCAGTTTCTTTAGGTTATGGTGAATTAAATGAAAACAGTAACACACACAGCCTCCCCAAGTAAGCCTTATTCTTCTCTGGCTAAAAGGTTAAGGCTCAAGAACAGGCTTCATAACATTGTGTTGTGTCTGCATGTCAAATCTGGATCTATTCTTTAAAAAAAGTCCCATAAGTTGTCTTAATTTTTGGATATCAAATATTTGACATTTACATTTTTGGCATTTCGCTGACACCCACATCCAGAGCGACTTACAACTACTGCAACAGTCAAATAAGCAATTCTTCAGTCCTTATGTAAGACTAAGTGTCCCTTTATATCCCCAAATCTCTCATTTTGGAATCCAACTCTTCATGCTCTCTCTTTGTGTGTCCTATATTAAAGCACAGCACACTGGTGATCACGTGCTCTGTCTAATTCTGTTTTCCCCCTCCTCCTTTTAATTTCCAGGGAATGGTACAGACGTAACTTCACCATCACTTTCCTCATGGGCCGAATCGCCCTCCACAACATAAGGAGAACTATAGCAGAGAGATGCAGCGGCAAGAAAAAGAGCAGTCCTACTGTATGAGAATAAAATATATACTCTCCCTCCCATCAACTAAGAGCTTCACCTTATTTTTAGTGCATTGTGTACTGCTGTTATTAACTTGTGTTTCATTTACTCATGTCTTGAATTCATAGGGATGTACTTTTCCCTTTTTAAGGAGTCCAGTTTTGGGACATAAAACTACCACACATTTTTAATGGCCGATTGCTGTCTTACTGCATTCTCCTTTTTTTGGATGTTTGTATTTGTTGTGATCACATCCCTGAAATAGACTGAAAAATACATGTTCAAAGCTCACTTGGAGACACAGAAAAAAATAAAGTAATTCTTTGATTTATTAGCTCATTTTGTCTCTTATTGGGGTATTTATCTACCGTAACCTTGCAGTTCCACACAAAACAGCGGCCTTCACGTTATTATAAAATCGCTAGTTGTGGTTCTCGGATCTGATTGGCTGAACAACGTCCAAGCCGTTGTAAAGTATCCAATAAACGTACACCTGTGGCCACATCACAGTTACTATAAATATCAATGCGCTGACCGAAAATCACTACTGCACCGGTACTTACGTGCGAGGTGTCGCTTAGCAACCACGTTGTCTAGTTATCGTTCAAGAACTATATTGCTTCGCGGAAGAATAACGTTTTTAAAAATATATCGCAAGTATACATATCCGTTATCGTGTCAAAACACCACGGCGGAAAGCAAAGTGGAGGAAAACAACAAAAACAAGAGATCCCAGTTGTTGTGACTTTATAAAGTATGCGTATTTCTACAGTTTTCACAGCTGTCTTGTTCTTCGACGTTTGAATCAATCTTGTATACTGTACACATTCGTTGCCAAACACAAAAAAATGAAGGAGTTTTTATGAGAATACGTACATTTATGTCTGTGAAATTTGAATTATTAAATTGATCACATATAATTGTTTTCTTGTTCGTTATAATCCGTGAACCTGAACAGTACATTCTTCCAAAACGGAAATATTGGAAATATTCTTAACATTATGATTTACATTTCTGAAGATGTCTGTAGGTCCTGAAAAAATATTAAAATGTCTTAAATCCTAATCTTGAAACGTCTGTCCTTGGTGCGCTTTTTCAGGTGAAAATCAGCCTAGTTTTGCAGACCTATATTGTTACAGTTCTGTAGTTGTTTTGACGATTATTGCAAAAAATGGTGTTATATTTAATTCCAACTGGCATTCAAAGGGTCTTAAAAAGTCTTAAATTTAATTTGGTGAATCTGGCTAACACCCTGCTACAGCAGGAGCAAGTTATATAACTGATCTCATCTCATAGAGTAATTAGCCGGGTAATATTTATAAGGACTCTTCAAGGATACTTATCTTGTTGGTGGCAATTTATATTAATTCATTAATCAATTATTGATTAAAAATAAAGGAATTATAACACCTCGGCATCGAGTCGTGCCTAACAACGCCTCTCAGCTATTATGAAGTCACTGTAAAGCACGGCCTCTCCTGGATAGTTTTTATATCTTTAAGAGACAGGTATTTTGCAGAATACACCAGTAACCTGGTTTGTCCAACTGGCAGCCACATTGTGTGTTCAAGTGCTGGTGGAAAGGCCCGAGATACGGGACTTCCAAGTTTTTTGACCTGTTCCTGTTCCTAAACAGCATTTCATTCACGTGCTATTTTGTTGGAAAACCAAACCCAAAAGACAAATATTAATAAACATGGAGGCTGCAGTTTAACAAGGTAATTTAATCAATTCAATTTAAACAAATGTTAGTTACTCCGGCTAACTACAAATGTATAATAAAGGTGTATGTGAATACAGTGTTGTCTTAACGTTGACCGACACAAAATCAGCTGTTAGGAAGGTAAAAGGTTATCATTGCGTGATAACTTGGGAACTCAGGAAGCAAAACTTGGCGTTCGTGTGAAATTTCCAAGTGTGAATCTTGTTTATCCGATAGCACGTGAACGCAGGGACAGCTTTCCCTGTAATCTGGGAGATGACGTCATTATCTAGGAAGAGTGGGAGAAAGGAGGGGGCACCGGGCAACGCCATTTTCACGCGCATCGCAGTCAGTGGACCAGCGAGCTGTCATCTTCGTGGGTTGCTAGTTAACTTTTTAGCCCCATGAAGCTGTTATCAAGTTAGTTTTATTGACCTGTTCCTATCATGGAACTGAAACAGAATAGAGCTTTCATGTATGGCTTAGTTTAAGTCACTGTTTAGCTAGATAGTGGCTAGCTATGTAGCTAGCTGGTCATCATTAACGTTACCTCCGCGGTTGATGCAGTGAATCCAGCGTCGATCAGCAAAACCGATCCAAGCCGTGACACAGACCATTTGGAAAATTGTTTTTGTTTATTTCTAACTTTGATGTTTTTATGCCTATTTAATACCCGTGCGGGTTAAAGGAACAACACCGCCATCTAAAAATAGTCATATTTTTAATAGTTTAAGGGCAAGAAACCAAACGTTACAGTCTACATTGGCAACGGATGTCCTAGAGAACGGTAAGAGGTGGCTCAGTCTATTTCCTGGGAATTGCTGCAATTCCATGTTTATCGTAAATAACACTCAAAAATATTGGTGTTGGGTCATATGTTCATGTAAATATTATTTTTGTCTTGCTACAGGCATTTCAGTGATTGTACAGTTTGTGCAGCTCTGTTGTAAAACATTAACCCCCCGTGTTTTGATACTGTTAGTAAACATTTGTTGCAGGAATTAGACGCTATTAGCACAAACTGTCACTGACCGCGCTACCTCAAAGTTAGCAGTGCTGCTTAGTGTGACTGAGGGCAGCTGGCTAACTGGTTCTGCAGGTTAATCCATTTGCAAACAAGATGGGTAGAAGCACCAGGAACTAGTCCCATACACGCTGTTAAGTCATGGCAAAGTACCGTATAAAAGGTCATTGCAGGTCATATGGTCATTGCAGCAAGGAAAAGTCTGATTGTGATTATTTTATTTTAATTATGATTATTTTTTAGTGTAGCTGTGTTTGATACTTGTCATTGGTATTCAGAGAGAGGCCTCTGTTGTGGCTGTGAAAGCTGCCTGTGTTGAGGGGAGAGATTCAGACACCGCCGAGGGACAGTGGATCTCAGTGTAGGACTCACAGCTGGGATTTGAAAGCCAAGACTGAGAGGTGTCTATGAATATCTTAGATTTAGGACACACACCCACTGAGGAGACACACATCACAAGAGCTCACACACAGTCTGTGAGTTTTGTTTCCCCCTGCTCTGCAGACGGTTTAATCTACCCCAAGTACTCATGGGAGCGCTCAGGTCTCCTCTGCCAGGCTCACATCCCTGTGTTCCCCTGGGGCAGCTTGTTGTTGGCTCAGAGATCCCAGAGGTCAACCTTACAGCGGGCTGTGGGTGGGAGATGATCGTTATGGTGCTGTCTGTTGGAGCAGTCTTTTACTGTAATGCTAGAACTGCTTCATTGAAAGGTTTTGGTAGCACAGTTTGTACTTACTGAAGCCGACGTACAACTAAAACACAGTCGTCACTAAAACCTGACTCTTGAAGCACCACACCTGACTGTGTAGGGCTGCCTGCAGTTTAAATGCATGTATGCTTTTATTTACTTTCCTGCTTTTGGCTTATAGATGAGGCACTTCTCCACTTTAATTCCTAGACCACTAATACCACTAATACTAATATACGCAACCAGTAAGAAGTGCAACGATGGGTTGAGATTAGTGCCAAATTGAATTGAATTCAAAGTGTGTGTGTGTGTGTGTGTGTGTGCGTGTGTGTGCGTGTGTGCGTGTGTGTGTGTGTGTGTGTGTTCGTCCAGCAGACTAGGCACTGCTGATTGGTTGAAAAAGTTGAATCTCTGCTCGTCTACGTCCCCTGATGTGTTGTAAGAACTGAATTTCACAACATACAGAGAGTTGAATTTTACTCCAAACTAGACTCAAATAAAAGTGGACAGTTGAATGCAATGAGAATCTAATTCAATTTCAAACAATTATATTCGATTTGAAATTGTGTAATACAAATTCAAATCAATGCAATTTAATTTCTGCCGGCACTACTCTCAACCCATATGCAACCGTCCAACTTGCAACACCCAGACAATAGATGTAGTAGATGCAGTTATTTCTCAACTGTTTCTTCAAGCTTCCTTCAGAGAATCAAAATAACAACTATTGTACAGGATATTTTTCCTGGTGTAATTGGCGCAGGGACATGTCAACAAATACCACAGTAACATGAGTACACAGTTAGTACGAGATAACACAACCTCACATTCAGTGCAAGGCGTAATAGAGACACTAGATTACACATGTCACCACATACAGAACATTCAGCGTACTAGAGAGAGGCATTTTGAGGCTTATAAGTCCAGACCTCTGACGGTGAGTGCAGTGAGCAAGGCTTGATAGGGTGGCAAGGATCCATCATCCTCAGTGCACTGTCAAACTGAAGATTTCCCCCCTAGGCACCACCAAACAGATGACCAGTGGCTCCACAATTGGGTCCTGACTTAAAACCTACACATTATATTGCAAACTGTTTGTCCAAATATTTCCGGTATATTTTCTCTGTATGATTCAGCCTTCGGGGGGCTGCAGTATGGAACAGTGCCACTGCTGTCTGTACACCAGAGGTTCAGCTTGGGGCTCATTCATGGGAAAAAACATATTGGTGCTCTAGTCATGTGAGGGCCTGCCAGAAGTAAGCCTGCGACTCATTTTGGGAGGTGACACATAGTTTAAGACACCGTAGACAGGTCAGACAGTTGGGTTGTTGTGCTGGCTTCATTCAGGATAACATGTCCGCCTTATCTACTCAACCTCTTCAGCGAAACTGCTTTGTTCCCTGTAGCTCCAGCTGTCACGCAGACATAGACTAAATCTGTTCACTATTAATACCAATCATACTTCTCATTTCCTGTGTTTCAACTGTGCACAGTCATGGCTCATGACCGCCTCATTTGTTAACCCATGTGTTGGTCCCTGAAGCTAACACATGATCACTTTGATGAATTTGTCAGGGTTTAATGGTTCAGATGAGTAAGATTGATGTTGTGCAACGTCTGTGACTGTCAGTCAGAATCACTTTACTTGCAAGTACAGAACAGGTACAGGAATGTTGGCAGGTGCAGAGTATTAACAGATTATATTACCTACAACACAACATGTTATGAGGAAAGCAGGCAATAGACACCTTTCATCATTTTAAAGTGGTAATGTTTTTTTGTCTCCATCTTTGGTGTTCCTCACTGTGGTGTTCCTCACTGTGGTGTTCCTCACTGTGGTGTTCCTCACTGTGGTGTTCTTCACTGTGGTGTTCCTCACTGTGGTGTTCCTCACTGTGGTGTTCTTCACTGTGGTGTTCCTCACTGTGGTGTTCCTCACTGTGGTGTTCTTCACTGTAGTGTTCTTCACTGTGGTGTTCCTCACTGTGGTGTTCCTCACTGTAGTGTTCTTCACTGTGGTGTTCCTCACTGTGGTGTTCTTCACTGTGGTGTTCCTCACTGTGGTGTTCCTCACTGTGGTGTTCTTCACTGTGGTGTTCCTCACTGTGGTGTTCCTCACTGTGGTGTTCTTCACTGTAGTGTTCTTCACTGTGGTGTTCCTCACTGTGGTGTTCCTCACTGTAGTGTTCTTCACTGTGGTGTTCTTCACTGTGGTGTTCCTCACTGTGGTGTTCCTCACTGTGGTGTTCCTCACTGTGGTGTTCTTCACTGTGGTGTTCCTCACTGTGGTGTTCTTCACTGTAGTGTTCTTCACTGTGGTGTTCCTCACTGTGGTGTTCCTCACTGTAGTGTTCTTCACTGTGGTGTTCCTCACTGTGGTGTTCCTCACTGTGGTGTTCCTCACTGTGGTGTTCTTCACTGTAGTGTTCTTCACTGTGGTGTTCCTCACTGTGGTGTTCCTCACTGTAGTGTTCTTCACTGTGGTGTTCCTCACTGTGGTGTTCTTCACTGTGGTGTTCTTCACTGTAGTGTTCCTCACTGTGGTGTTCCTCACTGTGGTGTTCCTCACTGTGGTGTTCCTCACTGCTCTCCCCAGAGATCACCTGTCAATCAAACAGTGTGTCCAGTACTGTGTATTCCAAATAAAACCAGGAATGTAAAACGCATCACTTCCTGTGTGCCAGAAGATGTTTTCCCAGGAAAGACCACTATTGCGTCAATCAGAGTAGCAAAACAGACATTTATTGATATGAAAATATCAATATAAGTTATTACTTTAATATTAAATTTATCCAGTAAATGAAACTTGTAGTGTAGCAGCACAGACAGTGATTTATGTTTTCTTGAGGACTTTCTCTCATGATGTGGTTCTGAATCACAGCTCTGACTAAGCCTTTCTTAGCAGTGTTGCTCTTTCTCCTGCTAGCTGCACCCTCATGCATGAAGCCCAGAGCAAGCACTTGCTATTCCTCTTCCTCACTGATTCACCCCCCACCGCCCCCCCGCCCACAGCTTTCTTCAAAGCTAACTCTTCTCTCTTATAGTCAGTTGGAGGATCTTCTGCTTTATAAATATATTAGGACAGTCAAACGGCATCCTGCTGTGATGCCTTTTGAATCCAAGTCACCGTCAGATGTTGTTCTGCACAGGGTGGGAGTTTATCTTTAAGACCCCAACCCACCACCACCTTCACCCACTCCACACCCTCCATATCGTCTCTCCATCACTGCATTAACTCGCCTATATGAAGAGTTGCGGCATCCCCGGGGTTTGTCTTCAAACCAGATATTTACATTTCAAAAGATAACATCAGAAGTACTTCCCCTCCGCCTCTCCCTGTGGAGCTTTCTGCTCTGAGACTCTGAAGACAGGAATAAAAACTGTTGTTCAGAACAGGAAAGAAAGTCCTTTGCTGTTAGTTTCACTTCTGTTTTACACAGCAGGGTCTGTTGTCCTTGTTGTTCTTTGCTGTTGGAGATGTTTGGAGTGAAAGTGAACCTGTGCTGTGGATGTGGGAGCTGCAGCCACCAGGGAAGGAAATGAATGTACATTCTTTGCCTGCTGACCACAAAATCCACCAGCCACTTTCACTGTTCAAGCAGGACGTAACTGAACCTCCAGGTCATCGTTGGTTATCTGCTGCAACCAAAATTGCGTTTGGATGATGACTGATGTTCATCTCCTACCCTGATAGTTATTATTATTATTATTATTATTATTATTATTATTATTATTATTAGATGATACTGAGTTCACTAAAACATTTCATAAATTTACTTTTATATTGAACATTTTCCAAATATGTTTTCATGTATGTATTTATTTGCAGATGCAAGTAGGTATCATAAAAGTCTCATGTAATTGGGATTGAATTCAAGGTACCGGTGGAAAATTTACCCCAGACAAATACTTTTGAGTTTTGATGAAAATACTGACATACTGGCTGGCAGATCAGACCAGAAATAGTTTGGAAGTCCAGTCGGCTTGTAAAGGAGTGAAAGTGGTTGGCGAATTTTTGGCAATTACCAGCCACCGCGACAAAAAATGAGTTTCCTGCACTGACGGGTAAAACTTCCCAGTGCCACCACAGAACTGCTGTTTTCATTCCCCTGCTGTGCAGAAAGGCTATTTCCTGCTTCCCCCATCTAGACCTCAGCGGTCACCTGATAGGCTAGACGCTGGTTGCCGAGTCACATGGAGGCTAGTTCTCCCTCCGTCTGCCTCGGCCGCTCAGGGCTTTCTGCAGCTTTTGTTTTGTAACGTGAAACTTGCTGTTCCACACTCGAATTGAAATGAGAAATCTGAGGCAGTTCAAGACACGCTCGCTTCCTTCACCTGGCACCATAGCAGCTTATCTCGAGGAGGGCAGGCTGGTGTAGCCTAGCCAGTTGCACCATAGCAAAGACGGGGATAAACTTATTGTTAGGTCAATAACACTCAAGTTGTTTTTTAAATGTATTTTTACTGCATGTGTAAAACCTTGCTTCAGTGCTCCTCTAATCATTTGGTTGCCAGAGTGATTCCCATTTTTCAGATTGGTGTGCTTGCAGAGATTTATTAGACAGCTTGCTAAAGTGCCGCTGAAGCGGTTGGCCGTAATCCTCTTATGTGTGTGTAATGAATACAAAGCAAAGAAAGTCAGGGTGGAGTGGGAAGGAGTGCATGGGGGGTTTCCTGAGGGAGGCGGTCAAAAGAACAGATATATGTGGTTATTACATCTGTTTTACCTGCAGCTGATAGTTCCTTCATCTTCATCACTAAGGCTGGTTCATGCTTGATATTGTTATCATGGCTATAAATAATTAATAGTCTTGATAATTTGAGGAGCGAAATTATTTTACTGCACTTTTTAATAATAGGGGACATTCTAAGTGAAATGCTTCAATTAGAAATAGAAACTAAAATCACTACAACAATTATACATGATCAAATGTGCAGCGAGAGGTCTCATTTCTGTCGTGGTTTCTGATTGGTTGATTCTGCTGCAGATAAAGCAGCCACTGATCATGTAATCTGAAATGTTGTTCACAGTGTCGCAACAGTGACTTTCAAACTTTTTCCTCCGACAGCCCCCCCCACATATCTGCCGTTATCTGTGAAACCCACACAGCCCACAAGCTTTAGATCTGGATTTGAACTGTCAGCCAGGCAGTCTGTGGTTTGGTTGAATCAAGGTGGATCTTTGTACGTTTTTTTTAGAGCACGTCAGTTGTCATATTAAAGATGGTATGGTATATTTAACCTTTGTTTATCCAGCCTTATTTTCGCAACATCCTGCTGCTTACTTTCACAGTTACACACAGTCACACGTTGGAGCATCCCAGTGTAACCACAATGCTAAAGAATACCCTGACGGTAGCTCAGGGAAGGGAGGATGTTTCCTATCCACTTTCCCAGCAACCAGCCACAAACTCACCTCTCTAACCATCCTCTCTCCACCCCCATGCTGTCTCCCACTCCCAGCAGAGTATTGATAAAAAAGGGGGATGAATCATTCGGTGAATGCTGGAAGAGCCTGTTCACCAGTAGTGCTGGGAAAGGCTGGGTAGCTTTGAATAAAACATCGGAGGGTTAAATGTTTGCTCATTCTTAAATTGACATATTGATAGTTGCACTCTAAAGCACATACCTCTGCTGCTCTTATGCCAGGATGCATGAAAGCATACGAGGCAGATTCATATGAATTTCTACAACATTCTTTTGTCCATCAGCCAAAACGGCTGGTAGATTCCAATATTCACCAATAAGTCCTCCAAATGAGAGCATGTCTGCTACCTACCACAGTCAAAATGTTCAAGATTTTACAGTAGCTAGTGTTAATTTCCCACTCTGATTCAACCCAGACTAAAATAGAAATCATATAGGATCCTTTATTACCCATTGGGAGCAGGAACTTCATCTTTTAAACATTAGACGAGTGGATTCCTGTGCCGCTCTAGAGATGGTGTCAAGCTGCTTTTAGTTTCCTTGGTTGCATCAGGATTCATACAATGATTTGGCCTTCTGCAGTCATTAGAGAACAATGTTTTTTTACAATTGTACTCCAGCTTGTGTCAAGACATGTAATATTTACTGTGTGTAGAATGATGCAAACTTTCTCGTTTCTCCTGCTGCAGGATGCACAAGAAAACCCTTTGTGAAACCCTATCGATTCATACCTGATACACTCACGTTAAATACATTCACGCATTGTTTTTTGACATTCAATACCCCCCCCCCCCCCTGTTAACTCCAGGATGCGTGAGGACATGTCCACCATGGTGTGTGTGAAGGATGAGGAGGATCCTGGAGAGAAGCTGTCCCAGGATGAGATCATCTCCCGGACCAAGCAGGTGATCCAGGGCCTGGACGCCCTGAAGCAGGAGCACCACTCCATCCTGGACGGCCTGCTGGGCACGCTGCGCTGCCTGAAGCAGGACGAGGAGGGCGTCCTGGTGGAGGAGAAGTCCCACATGATCCGCAAGTCCCTGGAGATGCTGGAGCTGGGGTTGAGCGAGGCACAGGTAAATGCCTGAAAGGTCCCAGAGCCTCCGTCTGGGTATTTCAACCAGATTCAAATATCAGGCTTATTGTTTTATATGATATTTTTTTATTCCTTATTTTATTTGACTTATATATCATGATATTTGTTTTTTGCCGATGGTTTCAGCAGTACAGTAACATTTTGTTAATTTAAGTATTCTTACTTCTTAAATTTTGAACACTCAACATCCACAAACTGAAACAGAGAAAGCGCACAACGTTCGTAATAACGTGTTACATGTTTAGGTGGTAAGATAGGTTGCTGGTGTTACCACCCTGGCAGTGACGGCCGTGTGACCAAACATGCAGTTGATAGTTTCCTGCTCAGCGCTACCAGCTGTTGCCTTGCCAAAGCCTCCCCAAGTCCCTGCGTCGTAAAGTGGGCTGAAAGAAATGCTGCAGGATTGTGGGTTGATAGCCTGAAACCAGGAGACGTTTTACAGGATTAGCCACTCAGGAGCCGTAAAATCAGTTCACTCCATTTAACAATGAGAAAGTTAAACCTCCGATCTGTTGTATCATCGCTAATACTGGTCTATGAGTAAGTGATGAACCATGCGTTAGTCATTGTTGGTTCTAGCTTCTCGTTTCCACCTCCCAGGCTGTAATAAAGATACTTCACTTCTACCTACCACATATTTTCCCCCTAATATTCACATTGTCCTGCAGCAGTGTGGGTGGAGTACTGTGTGGTTCATGTCTCTGCTCTAATAGCATGGTTAGAAATTAGTGGCCATAATAGTATGAACTAGGTGTAAGTCTAGTTGATACAGGATAGTGTACATGAGTAGTTCTGATCGGTGTTGGTTTGTGATGGGATGTGCCATACCTGCTGTCACCCACCTATTTCCTCTAACCTCCAAGCTAGGTTTCTACATAGGTGCACTCCCAGAAAAAGAGATCCTGTGTATTGGTAACTGTGTCTGGTAGTAAGACACAACTCTAGTGTCATGTATATGATGCCACGCCCTCCTCCCCCAGGTGATGATGGCGCTGTCGGGCCACCTGAGCTCAGGTGGAGTCGGAGAAGCAGAAGCTGCGGGCTCAGGTGCGCCGGCTCTGCCAGGAGAACCAGTGGCTGAGGGACGAGCTAGCCGGCACCCAGCAGAAACTGCAGAAGAGCGAGCAGAGCGTGGCCCAGCTGGAGGAGGAGAAGAAGCACCTGGAGTTCATGAACCAGCTGAAGAAGTACGACGAGGACCTCTCCCCCTCTGTGAGTCCTCAGGTCTTCCTCAACATGAGTCCTTGTCTGTTGTTGTTCTCTTGACATCTAGGAAAACACCACGACACCAACCATTTTGTGTGAACCGCAAAATATTCAGGATGGATTGCATGGTGGCTTGGCTGACGAGAACATTCACAAATAAACAGTGCTGTAGTTTGTAGCAGTGGTTTTCATTCACGTGTCATCAAGTTTTCATTTCAACCAGGTGATTTCACCGATCAGCACGTCTTCAACCAAAGAGTGCAGCTAACTAGTAAAATGAGCTGCCGTAGTGTTTGGTTGGAGTGAATGAGCTGCGTACTCTTGGGTCACGATGGCACGTGATTGAAACCACTGGTCTGTAGTACAGAGCCGGCAGTCTATTTATGGTTGAAACGGCTTGAAAAATGAACTGAAAATATGAAAACGATTTGTGTTTCTCAGTTGCCGGCGTGACCTCAAGCCTCCCATCTCCAACTGTAAAGATGCGTTCTCTGAACTTGGAAGCCTTGGTAGTGATTATCACCTCATGAGCTGATAATTGTCATCATTACAGCCGTGATGCCTCAGAGGGCGTTCGTCCCTGTGATTAGGGGCGCTACCCACAGCTGAGTACTGTCTGCAGCACCCAAACCCCCACGGCCTCAAGGGAGTCCTGGCTCTCGCTCAACAGCTACCAGTGCATTTGGACTAGGGCTGCTGATGATGGCAGAAATGAGAATCTGATCATTTTGCTAAATATTGTGCTCACAATTTCAGAAAACAAAATTATTTTATTGCACTTTTACACTTTAACATATATTTTCAATGTAGTTTTTCTCAAAGTAGCAGCAGTCTTGTTTTCACTGTCTTAGTTTTATTGTGGTTCTTATTTACAAAATTCATATAAATGCTACTGACACTGCCTGTTGTATAATATCGATTAGAGAGTGAAAATATGAAAAATATCCATGACACTTGGTGAATCTTAGTGGTCTAGACAGACAGTGTCTGGACAGGATCTCCTCACTTCTCCTCACTAGCCAGTCGAGGCTCATGGATGGGAGCAGTTAAGGTTTCCTCCAGGATTGTTTGAACATGCAGCTCCTGTTGATTTGAGTCTCATCTCTCCACTGTGTCTTGTGTCTTGTGGCGTCCTAGTCACTTCCCTGTACAGCATCAGACCTGAGTGAAGGCTATCAATATGAACTATCTCAAGTATTTTTAACTGCTTGTGCTTAGCCAGATCTGGGCTACAGAAAGTCTACATCCTCAGATAAATGGGTAGTTGTGTTCCTTAAATTGTGAAAGAATCCAATCATTTGGTCCCTAATCTATTTTCTCCTCCTCCTCTCTCTCTCCTTTCCTCTCTCTTCCTCTGTCCTCCTCTCAGGAGGAGAAGGACTCTGACTCCAGTAAAGAGACTCTGGATGATCTCTTCCCTGATGACCAGGATGACCAAGCCCCAGGCAGTGAGTGTTCCTCTTCCTCTTCCTCTCTCTACTCCAGGCTCTTTTCAGTGTGTGACCCCAATAAGAAATGTAGTATCTGGCCTTGGGACTTGGGCTCAATAGCGGGTACGAACCAGAAGCATGTCTGTGACCAAATGAAGCCTTTAAGACCAGTAACAATGTGAGTAGTGAAATTTATAATAATGATCAGAAAAATGATCCTAATAAAAGTCTTAAAACATTTCACAGGGTTTTAACAGCCCATTAACTGCAAACATCATAAAATAAAAAGAGTAGAAACAAGATGGCACCACGACATAAAAAGATATTAATTGAAGGTAAAAATATATTATAGCAGACATTGTGTACAAACAAATCTATAAAAAAGGGTTTTAAGAAGTGATTGTAAAAGACGATACTAAAACCACTTTGATCGATGTTCTAGTCGTCATTATGTTTAAACACAAAAGGTAATGCAGCTTATTTTGTTTTACTCCTGTCATTCATCCTTTCTGTCTTAAAATCAGTTCTTCATTCTAAAATGCCATATATGTTGAAATCCATCACTGACTAGATATAAATATATATCCTCTTCAACAAGGTGAAGGTTGGTAGCTCATAACAAATGAGGCCAACATGAGTTTTGTTCTCATGTTGGCAGTAACGTGTCGCTCCTATGAAATGGATACGTCATCAGGGAACAAGCTCTTCAGGCCTCACCTCACACCGAGCTGTAGTCGGTGGCTGTCCCCAGGGTTAGATGATACATCCCATAATATATGGCGCTCTCTCTCTCTCTCTGTCACTCACTCACTCTCTCACCCCATTATACCATTTTGTCCTGTTTTTTCCCCCTCTGTGCTCCCCCTCTTCCCGTCCTCCCCTTCCCCCAGTGTTTAATGGGGTGGTCTCTCAATAGCTCAGCAGCCCAGACGGCTCAGAGCACCGTTGGCTGTGAAGGCCCATTAGTCAGGGCCTGGTTCACCCTGGCAGGAGGCCAGATGGACCGGGAGCCTCTCAAACCCCATAGCTGCAGTGTTTCGGTCAGGTCGGCTAACGTTTTAGTGTACTGGTTATAATAGTGTTGTCACGATACCAGGATTTAGACTCCACTACCAATTCTTAGTTCAATATCTAAAAATGTGATCCAACAAACATGAAAGGTCCTGAAGCAATGTGCTGCCACGCTTGACAGCTTCGTAACAATGTTTGCAGGGGGGGTTTTCTCGTCTGATGGATGTGTGTGTGCTTGTCGGCTGGGGAAGTGAAATGGTTCCCTATTTGGCTGCTGGCGCCAGTTTTGTCAACCTGCTGGACCTGATGTGTTTTCAGTTTCACTTCACTGAAAACCAGACTGAGGCTCCGTCTAGTCCAGTCTGTACCGTCCTCGTGTAGACGCCCTCTGGAGGAGATGTTGAAGTGGGAAACTGTCTGGTAGTGTTGAACTTCTGAAAACTCATTATTGAATTCAATCATATCGTTATCGAAATTGAGGTTAACGTGGTCCAAGGTGTCACCTAAATTCACCAACTAGATGTTTAGTATAGAGTAGGAGCCTCCAGATGATGGTTGGTTCATGCCAGAGAAGCTGAGAGAAGTAAATTTAGCAGCCGCACCAGTATGTGGTAATCTCCCACCCTTGCTGGAGTGTGGGTGTAATTTTAGTGTCTCCATGTTTTGGCTCAAATTATGGTTCTAGTGCAGATTTTTATCAAAAGAAAAACATTAATTCTCAACAGCAGGACTCCATTTATTAATGTTTTAGAGGGAAAATTGGTGAAATGATTCTGTTTTTCAGCAGCGGTAGCAGTGGAAGAGCTCTTGCTGTGGTGAGCACACTACTGCTGAGTGAATTAGACAGTTTAATAGCATGTAGCTATGGGAAAGGAATGGGGGAGGGGAGCTAGAAGTAGAAGATTTACTTCCAACAGCATAAATTGCAATAATACTGTATAATGGTACAAAAGAAACTATGAATTACACTTTTCTCATCTGAATTATTAAGATATCGGCGTGGATATTAAAGCTGCATTTCCAGTAATTGCCCTGGAGCTGCAAACAGGGAAAGTAGTTGGATAATTTATATAGAAACCTTTTATCTGTTTTGTATTTATGGAGAGGGTTTTCCCAAATGAGAGATCCATCATTTGAAAAAAGTGACACCTACTTTTATGGAAAGTATTGAAAGTAACAAGACATTTTAACATAACATAGTACTGTTTAAAGGAAAGTAGGTAACTTGAGTTCTTGATTGACAAAATAATAATGCTTCTTCAGGCTAAATCATCTGTACTTTTAACGCTGATACACTAACACAAGATACATTTGAGATAGGTTTCCAAAATGTGTATGCAGCATTTTAGAAACTCTTGATGTATTTATTGACGTGCAATGTGAACTTAATTATCCCTGCAGGGCGGTTCTCTTGGTGTGAATAGAAGTGGGACATACAGATCATACAGTAATGTTCCCTCGCACGCATCCACCCTCAAACATCACCCACACACATAGTTCTGCGCCCACAGCACAAATCCAGACACGTACCCACCCACAGCCGCGCTGACAGAAAATGTAATCAAATAGCAGAAGCTTGTAACTGGAAGGTCATCGCTTCGTATCCCCAACGGGGAAAGTGAGTGAGTAACGCCCTCCCCTCCCTGAAATGCTACTGTCGAGGTGCCCTTGAGCAAGGCACTACACCACAGCCGTTCCAGTGGCCACCAGTAGAGGCTGTGGTTGTACTGGGCAGATTACATGCTCAGTCAACCGTACCTGGTTGAAGTCTCATCAGTGGAGAAATGAAACTCATCATGAAACAGATGAGCAGGAACAGAATTACTACCGTGCTTAAAGTATTATCTGAGTGTGTTGAGTGAATGAAGAGATTGGAGGGATGAGAGGAGACTGAAAGAAAGAGAGAGAGAGAGAGGAAGAAAGAAAGGGATGAAAGAGAAGTGATGGTCAGGATGCGCTCAGGATCTGCCAGCGCATGGAGAAGGAATGCATCATCCAACACCGCTCGCATTAATCCTTTCACTACGTGAACTAGAGCTTGGCTAACTGAGTGTGTGTGTCTGAGTGTGTGTGTGTCTGTGTCTGTGTCTGTGTCTGTGTGTGTGTGTGTCTGAGAGAGTGTGTGTGTGTCTCTGAGAGAGTGTGTGTGTGTGTGTGTCTGAGAGAGTGTGTGTGTGTGTGTGTGTCTGAGAGTGTGTGTGTGTGTGTGTGTGTCTGAGAGTGTGTGTGTGTGTGTGTCTGAAAGAGTGTGTGTGTGTGTGTGTGTGTGTTTCAGAGTGTGTGTGTGTGTGTGTGTCTGAGAGTGTGTGTCTCTGAGTGTCTGAGTGTGTGAGACAGAGTGTGAGAGTGTGTGAGTGTGTGAGACTGAGTGTGAGGGATGCTGTGGCTAACACTGCAGTGGATTAGAAGTCTCTCCTCATGCTTATTCAGTCTCCCTGAAAGGCTTTGGGGTTTCAGCGAAGCGATGTCTGCAGCAGTGAAGACGAAGATGACGGCTCTGCCTTTTAAAATGGACGAAGGCTTAAATACACTTCAGTCATTTAGCTGGTGCACTTATCCAGAGTGACTTGCAGTGAACAGGTACCTGTCCTCCTCCAAGACACATTGGCTGTTGTGTGAGTCGAACCTGTGATCTTTGGGTTACAGGACACTCTCTTTATAATACAAACATTAGTAACATGAAACTGACTGACGAGGTGAATCCGGGTGGAAGCTGTGATCCTTGTTGAGTTCACCTATTAAACCCACTAAGGTCATGCAGGGGAGGAGGCGGATTAAAAGAGGCTTTTTAAGCTTTGAGACAACTGAGACACAAACGTGAGGAAAGTGGTCGCTTGTTGTGTTTTGTGTCTGATTTGCAAAGGAGAAACTATTATTATTATTATTATTATTATTATTATTATTGACATCATGCAAAGCTTTATTTAGGAAATCCTGAAAACGAGTGCATCCCTTGTTTCAAGCTTTGAGGTTTACTGGGCTACAAACCTCTTGTGCTCCGTGAGCGTAGGTAGGGACAGGGCTATTCTGGGGCGGTGGTTTTGAACACCTGGTATCACTTGCGTCTCTCTGCACTTCATGTGCGGTGGCCAGTGTTATTACTGCTGCGGACCACTCCTGCTCCAAACCCTACCGGCCCTCCTTCAGAGTAAACATAGAGCCGCCAGCCTTTAATAAGAAACCCAGTCAGGTGGTTCCCTGACCTCTCCCTTACTCACTCACATAGAGAGACAGACAGACAGACAGACAGACAGCGGAGACAGACAGACAGCGGAGACACAGACAGACAGACAGACAGACAGACAGACAGACAGCGGAGACACAGACAGACAGAGAGACAGACAGAGAGACAGAGAGACAGACAGAGAGACAGACAGACAGCGGAGACAGACAGACAGCGGAGACAGACAGCGGAGACAGACAGACAGACAGCGGAGGCAGACAGACAGACAGACAGACAGACAGACAGACAGACAGACAGACGACAGACAGACAGCGGAGACAGACAGACAGCGGAGGCAGACAGACAGCGGAGACAGACAGACAGACAGACGACAGACAGACGGCGTGGCATGAGAGAGATTCTAGTCATGTCCTCCTGACCGCATTAGACCTAAAATACAGAAGTCAGCACCATTGCTGGACCTTCCAGAATGAATGGATTGTTTATGGGTGAATAGTTTTGTTTTGTGTTAACGTCCAACCAGGGTCAGTTATATTTTGTTTTCTGCTTCTTCATGAATCAAACTCCAAAAGAGCTATTTCTTTCAGAGGTCTCTCATAACCAATCGATTAAAAGAATAAATGCTCTGTCAGTAGAGAAGTTTGATTGATAGAAAGGGTGAGTTGATACACAATGAAAGTCAGTATGTGACCTGCATGTTTCACACCCCGTCACAACGTGCATGGCATTCTATCCTGTCAAATGGCTAAAATGTAATTTCCCATGTTTCCTTTTTGATTCCATTGGAAAACAAGAGCTCTATTGGTGTGGGAGACTTGTTAACTGCATTTTGGAAAATGGAAAATTAAATTCTCTGAAATGTTACTTGATGCAGTTGTGTTTGGTCAAGATTTTATAATGATCAATTTCTGATTTAGCACAGAAAAACGTTTGTGCTGAAAATGCATTTAAAACCTTCCTTTATTGATTTAATTTCTGCCTCTATTTTTTTTATCCCTCTACAAAATAAGAGTGTGTGCTAAAAACAAATTATGGCTGAAATGAGAAAGTTTGCACAGGACAAGTATTAGCAGGGCGTCTACTTTACAAGTTACAGGCATAGCAGAATAGCATGACATGACAATCACTGATTCCCTTCAGTGACTACAAATCACTGGATGTCCCCAAGTCATGTCAGTCTTGTGCAAACAGCTGAAGCTGCCAACAGCATCAAGCTGTTCAGAGTGTCTGTTTGATCTGTGCACTTTCTCTGCCTATTGACTGAATGTTCATCCATCTCTCTTCCTGTGTCTCCAGTCCAGCAGCCTCACAGCAGCGCTGCAGCAGCGGCTGCCCAGCAGGGAGGCTATGAGATCCCGGCCCGCTTGAGGACCCTTCACAACCTGGTGATCCAGTACGCCTCCCAGGGCCGGTACGAGGTGGCCGTGCCCCTCTGCAAGCAGGCTCTGGAAGACCTGGAGAAGACCTCTGGACACGACCACCCAGATGTGGCCACCATGCTCAATATCCTCGCCCTGGTCTACAGGTTAGTCCACCATGCTCAATATCCTAGCCCTGGTCTACAGGTTAGTCCACCATGCTTGGTATCCTAGCCCTGGTCTACAGGTTAGTCCACCATGCTCATTATCCTAGCCCTGGTCTACAGGTTAGTCCACCATGCTCAATATCCTAGCCCTGGTCTACAGGTTAGTCCACCATGCTCAATATCCTAGCCCTGGTCTACAGGTTAGTCCACCATGCTCAATATCCTCGCCCTCGTCTACAGGTTAGTCCACCATGCTCAATATCCTCGCCCTGGTCTACAGGTTAGTCCACCATGCTCAATATCCTAGCCCTGGTCTACAGGTTAGTCCACCATGCTCAATATCCTCGCCCTGGTCTACAGGTTAGTCCACCATGCTCAATATCCTAGCCCTGGTCTACAGGTTAGTCCACCATGCTCAATATCCTAGCCCTGGTCTACAGGTTAGTCCACCATGCTAAATATCCTCGCCCTGGTCTACAGGTTAGTCCACCATGCTCATTATCCTCGCCCTGGTCTACAGGTTAGTCCACCATGCTCATTATCCTCGCCCTGGTCTACAGGTTAGTCCACCATGCTCAATATCCTCGCCCTGGTCTACAGGTTAGTCCACCATGCTCAATATCCTAGCCCTGGTCTACAGGTTAGTCCACCATGCTCAATATCCTAGTCCTGGCCTACAGGTTAGTCCACCATGCTCATTATCCTCGCCCTGGTCTACAGGTTAGTCCACCATGCTCAATATCCTCACCCTGGTCTACAGGTTAGTCCACCATGCTCAATATCCTAGCCCTGGTCTACAGGTTAGTCCACCATGCTCAATATCCTAGTCCTGGCCTACAGGTTAGTCCACCATGCTCATTATCCTCGCCCTGGTCTACAGGTTAGTCCACCATGCTCAATATCCTCGCCCTGGTCTACAGGTTAGTCCACCATGCTCAATATCCTCGCCCTGGTCTACAGGTTAGTCCACCATGCTCAATATCCTCGCCCTGGTCTACAGGTTAGTCCACCATGCTCAATATCCTCGCCCTGGCCTACAGGTTAGTCCACCATGCTCATTATCCTCGCCCTGGTCTACAGGTTAGTCCACCATGCTCAATATCCTCGCCCTGGTCTACAGGTTAGTCCACCATGCTCAATATCCTCGCCCTGGTCTACAGGTTAGTCCACCATGCTCAATATCCTAGCCCTGGTCTACAGGTTAGTCCACCATGCTCAATATCCTAGTCCTGGCCTACAGGTTAGTCCACCATGCTCATTATCCTCGCCCTGGTCTACAGGTTAGTCCACCATGCTCAATATCCTCGCCCTGGTCTACAGGTTAGTCCACCATGCTCAATATCCTAGCCCTGGTCTACAGGTTAGTCCACCATGCTCAATATCCTCGCCCTGGTCTACAGGTTAGTCCACCATGCTCATTATCCTCGCCCTGGTCTACAGGTTAGTCCACCATGCTCAGTATCCTAGTCCTGGTCTACAGGTTAGTCCACCATGCTCGGTATCCTAGCCCTGGTCTACAGGTTAGTCCACCATGCTCGGTATCCTAGCCCTGGTCTACAGGTTAGTCCACCATGCTCAATATCCTTGCCCTGGTCTACAGGTTAGTCCACCATGCTCAATATCCTCGCCCTGGTCTACAGGTTAGTCCACCATGCTCATTATCCTCGCCCTGGTCTACAGGTTAGTCCACCATGCTCAGTATCCTAGTCCTGGTCTACAGGTTAGTCCACCATGCTCAGTATCCTAGTCCTGGTCTACAGGTTAGTCCACCATGCTCGGTATCCTAGCCCTGGTCTACAGGTTAGTCCACCATGCTCAATATCCTTGCCCTGGTCTACAGGTTAGTCCACCATGCTCAATATCCTAGTCCTGGCCTACAGGTTAGTCCACCATGCTCATTATCCTCGCCCTGGTCTACAGGTTAGTCCACCATGCTCAATATCCTCGCCCTGGTCTACAGGTTAGTCCACCATGCTCAATATCCTAGCCCTGGTCTACAGGTTAGTCCACCATGCTCAATATCCTCGCCCTGGTCTACAGGTTAGTCCACCATGCTCATTATCCTCGCCCTGGTCTACAGGTTAGTCCACCATGCTCAGTATCCTAGTCCTGGTCTACAGGTTAGTCCACCATGCTCGGTATCCTAGCCCTGGTCTACAGGTTAGTCCACCATGCTCGGTATCCTAGCCCTGGTCTACAGGTTAGTCCACCATGCTCAATATCCTTGCCCTGGTCTACAGGTTAGTCCACCATGCTCAATATCCTCGCCCTGGTCTACAGGTTAGTCCACCATGCTCATTATCCTCGCCCTGGTCTACAGGTTAGTCCACCATGCTCAGTATCCTAGTCCTGGTCTACAGGTTAGTCCACCATGCTCAGTATCCTAGTCCTGGTCTACAGGTTAGTCCACCATGCTCGGTATCCTAGCCCTGGTCTACAGGTTAGTCCACCATGCTCAATATCCTTGCCCTGGTCTACAGGTTAGTCCACCATGCTCAATATCCTAGTCCTGGCCTACAGGTTAGTCCACCATGCTCGGTATCCTAGCCTGTTCCTGGAACTAAGTACCTATACAGTTCCTGTATAGTTCCTGTGGTGGAAAAACAACTTTACTGTCACTGCTCCAACATGGTGGCCGGTCCCTGGTAACCCTTGGTAACCACCCTCAGATCATTGTGTGACAGGTCTCTATAGGACCTCCCAGTGATAGCTGGGTGTCTGCCTACCTCACCGGTAGAGTAGACAGACCAAAGATTTACAGTAGTAGTGTTGGGTTGGTGTTAATGTCCCACCCTGAGTGGAACAGAACAAAAGAATGACACAAGAGCTGGACAAGTATTCTGCAGGCTTGGGCCCATGTTGTTTACTTCCACAAATCTTGGTGAACACTTGTCTCAGGTCTTTGGTTTCCCCGGGGGAACCAGAGACTGGGCTGACATGTCATCTGAAAGTAATGGGCTGTTGGTGGAAATTACTAACATAGTTAACATCGCTTCTCTTTTCTGTCTGTCTGTCTGTCTGTCTGTCTGTCTGTCTGTCTGTGTCAATGTGTTTGTGTGTCTCAGGGATCAGAACAAATACAAAGAGGCAGCCAACCTGCTGAACGATGCTCTGGCCATCAGGGAGAAGACTCTTGGCAGGGACCATCCTGCTGTGAGTACTCTTTAAATTAAATCCACTTTGTTTATCACTGTAGTTTATGGGCTGTGTGCTCCTTCTCCTGCACAGGACTCTGGGAATTTGGGTTTTTAAATGCGTAAACTGAAGATGTCTGTAAAACTGTCAATATGTGAAACGGCCATCCCAGCACCAGTTGCATTTTAACCATCGTGGACAAACATTTTATAACACATCAGAGACTTTCTCTTGTCTTTCATACAATTATATTTTTATTCATATATTACTTTTTAAATACTTTGTTCTCCACCCTATACTTATATACTTTTGACTGCCACAATGACCCAATTTCCCTCAGGGATCAATTAAATGAATCTTAAAATGACACATCTCACCTCCTGGCATACGTACAACACCACAGACTGCCATAATAACACTGAGGCCAAAGGAAAGTTTGAATTACTTTTTGTAGCATTTATCAATATTGAAGCCTCATGAATACCTCATGAAGTGGAAAATGCCTTTAGTGAAGGTCCTCGCTGTAAGGTACTCCAAGGAGATGATACAGGCCACTCTTCATAGAAGTGTTTGAAGGACAGCTTGGGTGCAGTGTTTTGATTGACATCTCTTAATACCTGTGATCACCAGGCACTTGTTGCTGGCTAGTAGCGCTTTCCAATTCATATGGTCTGTAACTGGTGCAGTGAAACGAGGCTGGGCGACGGTGAGCATCCTCCTGGCAACCGGTCGTCATCACATACACCGATCCCTGATGTATTTGTCCATACTGTATTAAATTGTCCATGACCAGAGCGTGACTGTCCGCGGTGTAGAAGGGGCGTTTTAACATTTTAAATTATAGCATAAGACGTGGCAACGAAGAAAAAAACAAAACCCAGCTGAACAAGTATCAGGTGGCGGTGCGTTCCCAATAGGAAACAGTAGGACAAGACACTCAAAGGAGACACAAGCTCACCCTGATGAAGGCTCTGTCAGGCTACCTAGTACCACCTATACATCTTACATTACAAAGATTAAGTTCATTTAGATCGGCAGAGGGAATTTCCACCTCAGTGTCCAATCGGTCTTAATTGAAACATCCTGCAGTCCAGGACTGACCCAGGACTGACCCAGGACTGACCCAGGTCTGACCCAGGACTGACCCAGGTCTGACCCAGGTCTGACCCAGGACTGACCCAGGACTGACCCAGGACTGACCCAGATCCATTAACCTCTGTGTGTCAGCTGGTCTACTAACTCTGTTAACCCCGACAGGCCTGTGTCTCCACTCTCTGGACCTCCATCACTCTCCACTGTGTGAAACCGAGGTTAGCCCCCCCCCCCCCCTCCTATCCTACCACCAGGCTCTTTTTCTTTCTTCTCCACAAGGAAGTGATTTTTCTTTGATTCACATCAGGAAATCCTAAGTTTTTGCCCACAATGCTACCGATTCATATCCAATAATGATTCACCTTTTCCTGATTATTTTTTTTCTGATTGTTCGTTTTGAATTTAGTCCACTCCCCTCCTCATTCATCGCTGCCCCTAGCCACCTCCTCCTCCTCCTCCTTTCTCCCCTCCTCTTCTTCTGTCTGTCCTTTCTACTCCCCTTTCTCCTCACTATACACCCCTCCCCCTCTCCTCTCAATTCCTATTCATCTCTCTACTCCTTCCCCTCTCCTCTTTCTTCCCTCTTCCTCCTATCAGGGTTTCTACAGGTCTGGAAAAGCCTGGAAATGTATGGAAAAAGGATTTGATAATATACAGATCTTGATAAGGAACGGTATTGTGCCTTCCTGTTGTACATACGACCCTCAGCATCTCACATATTCTGATATTTGTTGCTGTGGAGAATGAGCTTCTACTACTATCTAGAATCTGGAATCTACTATCTGGAATTTAGGTCTGCAAAAAGTAGAGTTTTGGATAGAAACTGAAGGAACCGTGACCTATGAACTCCCCTCCCTCATCTCCACTGCCCTCTTCTCTTTCCCCTACTCTTCCTTCCCTTTATCACTACTCTACCCCTCCTCTCTCCTTCCTGCCCCCCCCCCCCCCTCCTCCTCCTCCTCCCCCTCCTCCCAGGCCCGGTTTGAATCAGAGATCAGAGGTGACCTCCAGGCGCCTCTGGGGTCTCCCTCCTCCTGGGTACACGTGGTGGAGATTCATTATCCGGCTGATTGGGATCGAATTACAGCCCACCATAATCACTTCCTGTTTCCTCTCTTCCTCTTCCTCCTCGTCATGCACTCACTCACCAGATCAATGACACTCTGCTGCTGGGGTGGAGTCTTGCGGTCTCACACACTGCGCACATGGGTGAAGATAATTGAGGCTCAACCCAACCTTGAGTGACCTCTTTGAATTATTAACGTGTGTGTGTGTGTCTGTGTGTGTGTGTGTGTGTGTGTCTGTGTCTGTGTCTGTGTCTGTGTCTGTCCCAGGTGGCTGCCACCCTCAACAACCTGGCTGTGCTATATGGGAAGAGGGGGAAGTACAAGGAAGCCGAACCTCTGTGTAAGAGAGCCCTGGAGATCCGAGAAAAGGTGGGTCAAAGGTCATGGACAGAAAAGAAAAATTGAAACCAGCCATACAAATAACCGGATGTTTCACAGTCAAAAGGCAACTTCTACTTTCACTTCTGAACTATGATGCATTCACTTGAAATATGGTCCTCATTTCGTCACTCTCCACACGGATGCAAACTGAGAAGATGGCACCCATGGACCGCTGGTTTTGAACGTAGCTCTGGTCTGGTGTTGTTTAAAGAAATGCAACCACTTTCTCCTGCCATGGGAAAGTAACAAAGTGAAGTGAAGTGTTCCCTCTCCTCTACCGGACTAATGTGTTTTAGCTGTTTAGGCCTTGATCAGTTGCTGTGACTCAGAGCCACTAAAATGGATATTGGCTTGTTTAGAAGTTAAAATAATGAAGACAAATGGCTCCTTGTGTGTCGGAAAATAGGATGTAAAGATGTTTTATTTCTATTTTTATTACTTGGGTCCAATATGTGGCCGGTTGTTTTGTCCATTAGGATACAGAAAGGCAGCAGTGACTTCTTCAAATGAACCTGTCCCCCCCGAGGCTCACTCCCCTTTCCCAATTCTCCCAGTTTCCTTCTGTTGTTCCAAGAAGCCGGATGTCTTCGGAGAGCTATAAGTCATGATGGGACGTTTTCATTTTTTTGGCTCACCTCTAATTTGGCGCTTAAAAAGGCTGAATAAGGCTGAATCAGTCCTGAAAGTGTCAACGTCTCTCTGTATTAATCAATCCTCTGAGCTGTGGGGCTCTCCTCTGGGAATGAGACGTCAGCTCTGGTTTAGCTGAGACATTTTATTTTTTCTATGCCCCTTAAACTCAAATGATAACGCCCTCGCTTAAGCTGGAAGATTTGCAGAGTTGCTGAATCAGAAGGATTCGCTTTTCCCCCAGATGGGAGGGTAGATGGAGAAGGGGGGGGGGGGGGTGAAAGCTGTATGCACATCTCTCACAAACTGAAGCAGATTGTTTACAGTTCATTTATTGGAGCAAATAAAAATCATAAAACATGAAGAAGAGGAAGTTTGTTCAGGGGAGATTAAACGGAGGGCTTACAAAACATCTTCGGCTTTAAATAAAGTCGAATATTGTCTGCATACAATCTACTGACTCTTTGCTGTATTTCCCTCACACTCAGGGTGGCCTGGTTAGAGAGACTGTCCTGTAACAGGTTTGATCTATAAAACAGGCAAAGTGTCCTTGAAATGTGTCCATGTATTTGAGTCTCGGAGGGAGACGCACAGAAATAATTCCTAGTCACACTGTGTGACGTGGTGATTTGAAATGGCTGTAAAATACCAACACTCCTTCAAAGTGCTTGAGTGAAACTATTCCTGTCTTGATGAGGGTAGCACTTCTTCAGAGAGCTTCCCTGAAACCCCCGTGGCCTGCAGCGCCTTTTGGCTTTTGAAGGCATCTCATCCATCAATAAACACACTGATCAATACTTCACCGACCCAGACCTTGCCGCCGTGTGTGTGGCAATCCTTTTCCAGCTAATGATGTTTACAGGCTGTCAGACCTGCTCTGCGTGGGAGGTCGAGGCAGCGGATAGGTAGCGCCGCACAGGTAGCTTCACATCACCCTCAGACAGAAGCTGTCGGTCTCAGACAGGGAAGACGAGGTCCACTAATGGTCTGGACGGGTTTTCATGTCGGACCTCCCACAGCCAGATACTGCACTAAAGAGAAGGACACGCCCCCTGATGACAAACAGCTACTCTGTTTATCCCTTTATCTGTCTCTCCAACCTCTTGTCATGTATTGTTGATTTCTCCCACATTTTTTTTCTCTGTGCTTCCACCCTTCATGCTCACATCCCTCCATGCTCATCCCTCCATGCTCATCCCTCCATGCTCATCCCTTCATGTCTCATTTTTTTCTGTTTTTATCGTCTCTTCGTCCCTCTCTCTCTCTGTGCCTTTCTTTCTTCTTTCTCCTCTCTGTCCTCTAATACTCTTTTTCTCTTCCTGTCTTCCCCCCCGTCCATCTCCCTGTCTTTTCCAGTCAGTCAGACTTGATCAGTCACATATCACCCTGGCTCCAGTCCTCTCCACCCAGTCTCTAATAATCGCTGCTTCCTACGCTCCACTGTAATGTCTTTTCACTCTCTCAGCACACAGGAAAATCTTACGCTTCTCTCATTCCCAAGTTAATGCTAACGTGTCCTCTTTATAGATCACTTCACGGTATTGCTCCTTCATTCCTTCTCTGTGTACTGAGAGAGGGAGAGCGATCAACCCACTGTTTTCTGGACCAGATTCCTTGCAACCTCTTGCTTTTAGTGCAGCACATCAAGCATGGCTGGTTGACTGGTGCTCTTCTGTGTTTGTTCACAGTATGAAGGCTTTATTTACTCAGATCAATAGTCCAGAACTGTCACAGGCCAAACGCCTTCACAAGAGGCACTTAGTGCTGTGTAGCTCAAAAAGCAGGTTGTAACGTGGCTCTCATACTGCCAAGGTTACCGGTACGATTCCCCCTGGGGCCGCCCACACTAAAAATATATACACTTTCTAAAAACACTTGCTTTAGACCAAAGTCCACTTATGTTTTAGGTGTTGGACCGAGCTTCTCCAGAGTGACTGAACAGTGAGCAGCAGTAGAAGAATTTAAAGGTCACTGATTCAGAGACCAGACAGGAGCTGTATCAGACAGTCCTATGGTGGTCATGTATGATAGAGAGGTGTTTGGTAAAGGAAGCAAACTGTTTTTTTAGGACTGGAGAAGAACCCAAACAAGCTACAGGCAACCATTTAGCAGCATTTGTCTGTGTCCCACCTTGAATAAGGACCGTCCACCAAATGGCATGTACTCGCCAGGGGCTGGGGTCTAAATGAAGTGTTTTGCTTGATGTAGTGACTGTTGTTGTAACCTCCCCCCCCCCATCCCAGGTGCTGGGGAAGGACCACCCAGATGTGGCCAAGCAGCTGAACAACCTGGCCTTGCTGTGCCAGAACCAGGGCAAGTACGAGGAGGTGGAGTACTACTACATGAGGGCCCTGGAGATCTACCAGACCAAACTGGGCCCCGACGACCCCAACGTGGCCAAGACCAAAAACAACCTGGTGAGAAGGAACGTGTTGATGAGATGGTTCAGTTTTGCCCATATGACAATATTGTACAGTTAACTGTGGAAAATAGAATTGTGATATAATATATAATAGTACAGCTCTAATGTTGCATTTTGCATGAGAGTTTTAGATGCAGGAAATGAAATCATTGAAGTGTCAGAGTCTTACCTCTCGGTTCTCTGGGTCCGCCAGGCTTCCTGCTACCTGAAGCAGGGGAAGTTCAAGCAGGCTGAGACTCTGTATAAAGAAATCCTCACCCGCGCTCATGAGAGGGAGTTCGGCTCTGTGGATGGTAAGACACACACACACACACACACACACACACACACACACGTGCAAATTCACAAGGAAACGTCATTTCAATGGCGATGTTGCTTCAATCTTGCTTCTCCAAGTTGAAACAGGATATTGGAACATGACGTAATGTGGGGAGGAAGTGTTCAAAAGTTCACAAATACTTAATAATCTTAAACTGTCACAAATTCCCACAACTTTCCTTCAAAGAAGTAAAATTAATAGAATATATATTATATAGTATTATAAAGATGTATATTTCTTTGTCGTTCATTTATTTGTGACTTGCTGTTTACAGTTTTACATTTTAGACATTGGAGCTGAAGCTCAAACACACATTCCCACACTTTCCCTTCTCAGTGCCTGTTGGTTGATCTAAAGGTTAATATTGTCCTGTTATCATTTGATGGATTCAGTTCTAAACAACAGCAACCTTTCAGCTGAAACCCCGTCCTGCGTCAGAGCCAGACTAGACTGACCCTCTCCCTGCTGTCTATCTGGATGAATGTCTTCCTGTCTGTATCGATTCAGTTTTTTCTTCTGTCTGGCGCTGTTCCTCTGCAGATGAGAACAAACCAATATGGATGCACGCCGAAGAGAGAGAGGAACAAAGCAAGGTGAGAGCCTGCAACCGCAATGCAATAGAGAAATCTGTTTTCATTTTTCTAGCCATCTATTTCTGATATACGTTTTTATTTTTTAAGTGTTTTGAATCCCAACATGTTTGTCTTCAGTCATATACCACTGTCTGGTCGTAACAATCCAGTCTTGTCTTACTATTTTAGACAACATTTTCCATAAAATCTTGTTTTATTCTGTTGCATTCCTCAGTGATTTCTACATTTCTTTATTTATTTTTTTTACTCCACATTGTGTGATTCTGTCTACTGCATCTGCAAAAAGGGAAAGAAACACAGAGCCCTACAACTGTCTGCTGCATTTTAACATTACATTATATTTAGCTAATGTTTGCTAGCTCCACTATTGCCCTTGTGTATGCCTTTATATGAAGCAATACCATGTCTTGTCTCAAGGGAAAGTTCAGCTCAAACCGCCTGAGAACATATTAACACATGAACTAGTTACGGGTCAGTCTAGATACAGGAAGCGTCTATGGGTTTGACAACATTGACAGTATTATGAGCTGAAGCAAGATGGAATAGGAAGGATTGACTTCTACAAAGACGTGGATTAGCAGATTAAGTCTGTCATAGGCGTCCACTGCTGATGCTGTGAGCATCCAACTTTCCCAACTAGGACTAAGAGTTTTTAGTCACGGTTTAAAGGGCTTATCGGTTTAGTTCAGCAGGGTGAAGGAGTCATGGCCAGGCTATAATCCCACAACTAAATACCCTTTCATGTTATCTTTGATGGTATTAAAAAGGCCTCCAGTCTTGAAGTGGGGAACTTTCCATCTCTGAACGTGGGAGTCGTTGCATGCTTGGTTGGCGTGTTGAGTTTTCCTGTAAACTGATGATCCTGATTGTTCTCTCGTAGGGGAAGCAGAAGGACGGCTCGCCATTTGGAGAATATGGAGGCTGGTACAAGGCGTGTAAAGTGGACAGGTCAGTTTCTTCACCGCCTCTGAGACTGATGATACACATGGCGCTCTTTTGGGAATCGAAGACTGGCAACGCTCCCAGCAACAGGCAACAAATGTACTCACATCAACAAGATGTTACTGTGTGCTGGAGGGCGCTGTTTCCAATCTGAGTTGCCCTGAAATTTGCCCTGTGTGTGATCACATCTGCCTTTGGACTACTCCTTGGACAATGTCATTTTCTGATGACCTTTTCTGCGTGCTAGTGGCAAAAAAGTATTCACAAAAGGTTTGAAGTATTTTGTGCCCAGTGTTTAAAACCCCGTCCGCTGGCCTGGGATCAAATCCTGGCAGAAGCGTCACTCCTGTGGGTTACAAATGAGAAATGAGTATTTAGGATTGGACCTAAGGAAGTCTGCACCTCTGTTTTATTATGTTTTATATATTTAGTTCCTGTCGCTTCTTCTAGATACTGAAAATATGATTCCTGTCCCCCGGTCGTTGTCCTATACTGAGATGTTCCCTCTCCCCTGCTCCCACAGCCCCACAGTGACCACCACCCTGAAGAACCTGGGCGCCCTCTACAGGCGGCAGGGCAAGTTTGAGGCGGCCGAGACTCTGGAGGAAGCTGCCATGCGTTCCAGAAAGCAGGTGTGGTCACTTGGTGGAGCGACTGGTATTACCGGAGAATTCCTAGCTGGGGTTTGGATGTCACCGTTCATGTTGAAACTACAGAGACCCGAGGAGAAGGGTTTTATAATGTCGAGTGTCAGTTGTCTATGAGATGATACCCCCCCACACTATGAAACTCACAAAATAACTCCTGCAATCGGTTCAGTATCACAAGAAGTGTCACTGGTTTCCAAACCTCAGCTGAATCACATCAGTGCAGCATTCTGGGTAGAGTAAGTGCTAGGAAACCTGCTCACTGCCATAACATTGAGGATGAGAGGAAACACTCAGCATGCTGGGTAAAGTCTGGAGTGGAGCTTATGAAGGCTTGTTGGGGTCTGCTGTGGAGGTTAGGGGAACCCCCCAGCATCCATCCTGCATTAGTGCTGCTGGGTTTTACCATACTGACTCTTACAGGCCTCCATCAGCAGGGACTAGTCACGTATCAATTAGTACCCAATGTAATCAATAATTAATGAATTGAATAAATACGTAATCTGTATTAAGTCAACATCTGAGACAGTGGTCTTCTGGGGGTCCTCTGGGGGTCCTCTGGGGGTCCTCTGGGGGTCCTCTGGGGGTCTTCTGGGGGTCTTCTGGGGGTCTTCTGTTTGTATTTAGGGTTTAGAAAAGGAAATGGTCAGAAGCCACTTCAGTGCAAAGAGTGAAAATGTATTGATTGTTTTAACGACCACAGTGAAGGACTTCTCTACTACATGCACAATAATTTAACATCCTACTAAGTAATTAACACATTTTCACCCTTTGTGGCTTCCAACCTTTTCATTTTATTTCCTCCGGGCCTTTTAAATGAAAATTCACAGATTGGTAAATGTAAGAAGGACGTTGAGTTTCTGAAGACCAAACAAGAAATATCCACACTCAGTTCTACAGTTCGTTGCCCTGCCTCTGTCTGTATTTTTCCCTTCTTCAATAATTGATTGTTCAGGTAGCGTAGGAAACAGGAAACAGTCTGAGTCTGTCTGGACTGTAGTGGAAAAGTATCAGAGCAGAATACCGCTGAATATTTGCTTTTAGAAAAGCTTTTATTTTCATGCTATTTTTTTAATTTGTCTTTTTTTGTGTGTGAATGAAGCCTTATTTTCAGATTGATGAATCTTCATTTATGAATTGTTATTATGTTTTTGAGTGTTTCACAGGTCCTAATAATGCACTACATAAACGCTCACATCAAATAAAAACATGAGAAATCACCAAAATTACAGAGTGAAAAGCTTTCCTCGGAAAATCTGTCCAAATCATAGGAATATAATCAATAATGGTCAATGGAACAGTTGTAGTTTATACACCAGGATGACATAAGAAACAGTTTTGTTCTGGTGTCACATCTGAGACAGTTTGATATATTGTGTGTCTGCCAGGTTCTGGATTCAGTGCAGCAAGTGGTCGCTTTAGTTTTAGCTTTATTACTTAGATTGGGTGAATGGGTACTCATTGCTGTGTGTGTGTGTGTGTGTGTGTGTGTTGTGTGTCTGTGTGTGTGTGTGTCTGTGTGTGTGTGTGTGTGTGTCTGTCAGGGTCTGGACACGGTGCACAAGCAGCGGGTGGCGGAGGTCCTGAGCGAGCCGGAGGTCCGCGAGAAGCAACGCAGCCGTGAGAGTTTGACCTCTGACACGGTGAAGTACGAGAGCGGGCCGGACGGCGGCGAGGAAGTGAGTATGAGCGTGGAGTGGAACGGGGTAAGTACAGTACACAGCCCTCCACATGTTACTGAGACAGCACACACACACACACAACACACAGCCCTCCACATGTTACTGAGACAGCACACACACACAACACACAGCCTGGACCTGTCTAGACAGAAGCCACTGCATAGGAGACAGTCTGGGTCACCATATTGGAATGGATGCACAAGGTGAGGGACGCATGCTACAAATGTCAGCCCTCATCCGATTTCTATCCCAATATATTTAATCAATACAGGCCCTGATTTCATGTGAATCCCTTGTGTAATATACACGTCTCAGTTGAAATCCTCCATCAAGGATGAATAGTCCAAATGTCACCCAGCCAATATCCATGAGCTGCTAACACATAAGACTAGTTGTTATGATAGTGAAGAGCTCCAGTATTGATGATCAGTGGCTTCTGTCAAGGAGGATGCGACCAGGCTGTTCCTCACTTATTCACATGGGGACAGGTTACCACTGACCCGTGTTGGTAACCATTACAGACCTGTCAAAATGATCTTTATTACACTGTGGTGCGCTGGTAATGCTGATTGACTGTCAGAATTAATCTGCCTCTACTAGCCACGGTGGCTAATGCTTCTAGTACACTGACGCTGTTGATTGACTGATCAATAAACCCAGTGAAAGGCCGCTCTGCGAAGCCTTCACTTGGCTGTCTTACATCTGTAGCAGTAGGCGCTGGTGCTTCAGGTGTAGTACTGTACTGCTTTGTAGGCAACAAACAGCATTTTCCACTTAACTTCCTTTCTGTAGACCACTTGCAACTAACTGTCTCTTAATATGAGCATACAGTGCTTCTCCCTGGTGACACAACCCTCCTAACTCCCTCAGCAGCAGAACCTCGTATCTAACAGAGTTGGTTCATCCAACGGGTCTGGAGTTTCTCTTCGGCCTCTAGTGATTTACAGTGGTAGATGTACTGTCGCTGTAGGCTGCTCACCATCTTACTTACAAGGCTGCTGCTATTCAGAGCTGGCCTGCTGCCGTAGCAACAGTAGCCATAGCGCCCTGAACAACCAATCAGCATCTCCTCCTGTGAGTCCCCTGCCTGCTGTGCCTTGGGTTGTGACTCTGGGAGGCTTGGCACAAGACAACATCTACATCTATACACTGTATTCCTGCAGGTCTCAGGACTGCTACCTGATCTGGGCCGGTTTCTACTATGAAAGAAGCTTTTCTTGTTTTGGAAAGAGCTCTAGTGGGAAGTAGATTTTAATAGCAGAGTAAATGGAGCAGACTGGTTTGGGATCTGTTGCTCTTTAAATCTTGTGGAAGGTGAACTTGAACATAACTCTGTCAAATTCAGTATTAATTTGATTTATTATCTTGAAAAGACCCTCATCTCCTGCTTCTTCAACAGTCTGATATAACTGTAATATATATTATTATTTTTGATCATCTTAAAGAGGTCGAACAGTGTAGGTCGGGTTAGGTTTACCCTCCACCACATCCCTGCCAGTTAGCAGGTGAGAAACTAGATTAGAAACACTTCCTTACTTCCACTAGAGCTCTCAGACCGCCGGACACCAAAACCTTTCTCTTTCATTAGTAGAAACAAGTCCTCTGATGACCACCATGACTGCTCACCTCTCTGACTCAACATGGGCTCTGTACTGTACTCCTACTGTCTGTGTTCACTGTACTGTATGTATATGCCTCTCCTCTCCATTTGGATGTTGTGTGTGATATCGCATGTGCAGTGTAACCTGTACAGAGTAATTCTGCCTGAGAATGAAAAGCTTCTGTGTGATTTTCTGACCTTTTCCTGTTTCCTTGACATGCTATGTTAGCAGCCAGAGTGGAGGGGCAGCATCTCTTCAGTAGTTCCTTAGTGAAACTAGATTTGGAAACACAAACTAAATGCTCCGTATCGTTCAGTTGGCTTGAATTGTACTAAATCAAATTGACATTTAACCGGTCAGACTCTCCTTCAACCGAAAGGTCACTGGGTTCAACAACCACCATGTCCATCAGCTGCTGAGCAAGACACTGAACCTCCCTGCTCACTCACTGTTCGTCACTCTGGATGAGAAGCATCAGCTTGATGATGATGATGATGATGATGATGAAGCATAATCACTAAAGCTTCTTCCTTTATATTACATTTCCATTTTCAGCGTCTAGCTGAAGCTGTTATCCAGACCGACTTTCAGTGAGTTCAATAGTAGAATCAGTTTCAATTTCTAGATCGCCAACAATAAAAGCAACTAACAGAAAGGAATGCAGTCGGTATGAAACCATCAAGACCAAGAGCAATGGAGCAATTACTTTTAGGTTTCATAAAAATGATGAATCGACTGTCTGGCTGCTCTCATGCGTCTCCAACCCCCCCCCCCCCCCCCCCCTCCCCCCATGTACATTTTGAGGTGAGCTAACTATATTGAACCATGTAACTGCTAACAATGATCCCATACAGACACAGTATCTCTCCAACATGTCCCCCTGTCCAGAAACACCACCTAGTGGCCGAGTCTACGAATTGCGCAAATCGTTTTTAGTCTTTTGTTTTTCCCTGCAGACAAAAGCAGGACGTTTAAATAAAACTGATGGGGCCTGTGAACACATCACATTTTAATTAAAAAAATAAAGTGATCTACATGTGATGTTTTTGTCATCCTTAGCCCGCAATGGTTCCATTTAATCTGGATAGCACAAAATCTGATTTTTTGTCCCTGTCCAAGGAAACAGTGGGGTACTTTAACATTAGGGTCTGATGCAGGGAAATAAACTACGCTTTCATCCACAGATTTGGCTTCTACTGGTTGAGCAGTTCACTAGATAGTTGGAATGAAATAAGACTGCTGGTTGTTTGGTTGGTGGTTGGTTCCCTGCCTGAGTGGCTTATGTTAGTAGTCGCAGCCAGAATTGAGCAGCATCTGTCTGCTGGCTTGTTCTGCTTTCCCACCCTGGTTATCGATGCCCTGTTGCTGTATCTTTATGTAGACGAGGATTTTTGCCGAGCGAGGCGTTTTACTACATTTCCCCTGTCACAGGCCAGAAGCAGGAGGTCTGAAGGCCCAAGTGTTCTGGACGGGGCTGATAACCACACGGTGCTTATCCTCCATGCTGCTTCTGTTTGTCTTTTCTCTGCAAAATCTGTCGGTTTCTCTTCGGTTTGTTTTGGTTTTGCGTCGAGACCCAAGGCCGTCTGGGTTGGACTTTGGAAAGTGGCCCTGCAGTGGGAATGTAACAGAGCGGGTATTTTTAACGGGAATCAAAGTAGGTTATAAGAGACAGGCGAGGCCCGGCGGCTCTGGTGAGATATTATTGTAGTTTTAGGAGATGGTTGACCCGTTTTTCAGTTGAATTATAGAAGACCGCTCTGTTAAATTCATTAAAGTTCATGTATTTTTCTGACCCAACATACAAATGCATCATCCTCTTGTTCTGGCCCACAGGAATAAAAAACAACTTAAACTGATTGTCTTAGCATGTTAGTCCAAACTGTTTACGATGGATGACTCAATCACTATCCCTCCATCAGCATCATTTATATTGAGTTTTTATCCAAATGCTTCTGAATATGAGTTCATGCCCCCTTCATTATTTTATTCCAGCTCTTCTTTTCTGCGCTTTACGTTTTAGTCTACTACACCCGTATACTTCTTTCCATGTCCTGTATTGTTTCGCGCTCCTCCATTCTTTTCATTCTATTGTTCAAATGCTGTTTTGTTGTGGATGTTTCTGTCTGTTTCAAGCTGACGGAGAGATACTGCCTCTGATGTGGGAAACCTGCTAGATGAGCTTACTGCTGTCTGACGCCATTTTATTCTTCCTTTCTTCCTTTCCTCCTTTCTTCCTCTCCCTCTGTTGGACTGCACTGATCTTTTTCCTCCCTCCTTAATGACTCCTACTACTCCTTAATTAACTCGTCCATCTTTATCATGCTGTCTTTCTTTTTCTATTTCTCTCTCTCTCTCTCTCTCTCTCTCTCTCTCTCTCTCTCTCTCTCTCTCTCTCTCTCTCTCTCTCTCTCTCTCTCTCTCTCTCTCTCTCTCTCTCTCTCTCTCTCTCTCTCTCTCTCTCTCTCTCTCTCTCTCTCTCTCTCTCTCTCTCTCTCTCTCTCTCTCTCTCTCTCCTGTCTGACCGGCAGGCATAACTCCAGATGCCTTGTTATGGTTCTAAAAACTTGTCTTCTGCATGACGGACGCCTCGCCTCGCCTCGCCTCGCCTCAACTCCTTCAGCTTTGCAGTTCTCTCCAGCTCTGACTCCCTCTCTCTCTCCTCCACCTCTGGGTTCTGGTGGGATTCTCCACGCCGGGCCACCAGGCCGAACCAGAGCCATAACATTCCTATTATCTGCTGTCTGTGGGAATAGCTGGGGGGGTGTCTGGGGTCGGGGGTGTCTAATAAAACCAAACCTCTGCTTCCTACCTTGCTTTCTCCTGTCTTGAAGCTCTGTACTCTACTGTCTGTATCTGCTGTCTGTGGGATCGGGGAGATAAAACCAAACCTGTGCTTCTTACCTCCTCACCTGGAACACTTCCTCCCTCCTGTGTTTTTAAACTGTACTACTTCAGCCTCACATCGGCTGTCTGGAGCTGAAGCCTCATGTTCTGGAAGTAAATCTCCCACTCCTTTTTCCCCAGAGGGAGTTTGATTATCAGCCGTGACGTTTTAACGGTGTACGGTAGACCTCCGGTGAGCTGGCAGCTTGTTAACCCACCGTATGTGTTCAAGGGTCAATCTGAGTTCAGCTTCATTACATTACATTACAGGCATTTAGCAGACACGTCCGTCAGCTAGAAACATGCATCAGTGACCCACCTTGGTTTTTGCTGTCAGACACGATGACTTTTGAGAGATGAGAAGAAGAAAAAATCTTTAATCACTATATTATTATTACTCATATTAATCATTGTATTACTGAAAATGAGCAAAAGACATCGCTCCCAATATTGTTTGGGATGAGGAGTTAATTGGCTCTTAAAAAAAGTCGTTATTAGTCTTTATATTGTTATAAGCTCGCGATTCATCTCATAGCTGGTTGGATCAGTTCAAAGTTTAAACTCCTTATAACTGGATTTTCTGAAACTTTTATTTAGAAAATGAATGGGAAACTTACTTCTGGAACCAGGGCCTCCGAAAAAAGGGGTGGTGGGGAACATTTCATCTCTATTGGGAACACAGGAAAGGGGTGGTGGGGAACATTTCATCTGTATTGGGAACACAGGAAAGGGGTGGGGGGGGTTGAGTGTTTTTCTCAAAATCAAATCTGCTTCGTACCTTGTTTTCTCAACTGTCCTTTATTAACAGTGTAGTCTCTGCTTCACCTCTCTCTCTCTCTCTCTCTCCCTCTCCCTCTCCCTCTCTCCCTCCCTTCCTTCCTTCCTTCCTTCCTTCCTTCCTGTCTGTCCTGTAATGGAGTTCAATTCAACATTCACATCAATTGCTAGTAGTGGTTACTGGAAACATGCCAGCTTTGGCTTGCAGTGACCCAACATGCTGTAAATACACGGAGTTAGCATGATCGTAACGCTCGCACAGCACCGTTGGTTGTGGCTCTTTAAGCTATTAGACGTTAGTCACTAGTGCATCACTCTGTCGTCTTTTACAATGATATCAGACTAAAACGGTGTTGTGATGTCATCAAGGGGGCACATCAAAGGTAACAGGCTCCATGCACGATGGTGGCGTCGGGTAGTCTCTAGCTAGCTGTCAGAAATATCAGTCCTGACCTGCTGATTTTAACATTGCAGCTCTAAAAAGCTGTAAGGTAAATGTCAGTGGAGCGTCGAGGGACAGGAAGTGTAACATTTGGCCTGTTGGCATCGTGCATAGGGTCTGTTCATCTTCTGTATATCACTGTATAGATGGTAGGGGGGGGGGCGGCTGAAGGGAGTGATGAGCCTTGTTCTGTTCTGTTCTGTGCATTTGTTGGAAATACAACTAGTCTACTCATCTCTCTTCTTGGCTCCTACTAATCTGTGTCCTGTCTTGTTGTGCATCTTACAGTTTATCTTTCTTAACTTCTAATAAAACCTAACTCTTTGCTCACCTCAATCTTTGCCCGTCGCCTCTTTGTGTGCTCCCTCTCTTTCTGTGTGTGTGTTCAGGTATTTCTACCTCCTCCTTCATTCTGACTGAGTGTCTCAATATCAACAGTGTGCTTCTTTAATATTTCATGGTGAATTATTAAGGTATAGTGGTATTCTCTCTTTTCACTGACTCATACTAGACACTGGTTGTCTGATAGCTCCAGCCCTTCGAGTCACATGATGCAAACCTGGTTCGATTGGGTGGAGTTAAAATAGTTCCACTGAAGTTAGATTGAAATGATGCAACTCTGGCTGACTGGAAGCCTGAACTGCTTTCATCACCACAACGATTCACAAAACCAGTGAATCATTTAATTCATGTTTCTCAAGTAAAGAATATAACGACCATCTGACGCCCAGATGGAAGTAACACAAAATGGTTATATTCACTTTACAAAAGCTTGTTCTCCGTTCTAATCCGGTCTTTAATGAGTCAAGTGAAGGACTCCCTGATGATCTGAGGACTTCAGGGTTTTTATCACCAGGCCTTCTGCCTGATCGCAGATGTGTTTCCTCGTTCACACAAAGAGCGTACAGCCTTCAGATTAGAAGAAGACGGGTCTGGATCAGAAACAGTCCATTACAGTCTGAAGTGCAATTCAGTGTGCATCTGTATTCCTGCATTATGTATGAATATTAGTGTGTATTTCTATATGCTGTGTGTGTGTGAGTGAGTTAGACTGATATATGGGTTTGCTGATGTATCGGGCCGATATCGGCCTTTCAATAAAGGTTTCAGTCAGTCAGTTCCCCAATGCTGATATGATTTATTCAGCAGCTTCAGGGCGTCTGCCTGTGAAACCTGCAGTGAAACCACTGCAGAGTATGTTTTGAATGGAGTGTGTGTGTGTATGCACTGTGTATGTTGATATATGAATGTAGTGTGTGTGTGTGTGTGTGTGTGTGAGTGTGAGTGTAACGTCTGGCGTCTCCCATCAGGACGGCTCCGGCTCTCTGAAGAGGAGCGGCTCCTTCAGTAAACTGCGAGCGTCGATCCGCCGCAGCAGCGAGAAACTGGTCCGCAAGCTGAAAGGAGGCTCGTCACGAGACAGTGAGCCTAAAAACCCCGGGTAACTATCCCCCGACATCCTGACCCGCTAGTCCACCTGACATTATGCACTGGAGGCCCCCAGGTACGGTAGGAGCCCCCCCACCCCTCCTGCCGGCGGTTGGTGTACTAACCAAAAACAAAAAGGGATTCACTCTGAAGCTCTGTTTTGCACATGAACAAACTGTTACTGGCACATGCAAGTTTTTTCCATTGTATTAGTTTACCTTGCCGTACCATTTTCCATTATACTGCTGATCACAGTTCAGTTTGGTGATGATGGAAGCGTGCTAAACCGCTCTCCTACTAAACCTGTTTACTACTACAGTAGAGAGCCGAAGGGTGCTGATAACAGGGACCGCACTGATGCAATGGAAAAGCTAACACAGCTACTTCATAACTCACAAGCTGTGACTGCCTGAGTGTTGAGGAGCGTCTGATGAGACTCGTACTAATGTCTGCTTTTGAAATGCCTTGATGCTTGACAGGCCGTGGAGCTCGTTTATTGTTTTTAACCACTAATAGTTACACCTATTTATTAAATCTTGTGGCTTTGGACTATTTATTTCAATTGGTTTTGAAATATAGTTCATTTTTTTTTATTAGCGTTGGAATTTTATTTTCTATGTCTTTGTGGATTTTACTTTGAAAAACACTTGTTGTCTGCATGGCTGTTGTTTTGGTTTCACTTCTGTGCTGTGTTGAAGTTTTATTTATGAATAAACTTTCCAAGTGGACGTATCCTTGCATGCCTCCTTGTGTGCTCACTCGTTTCCTTTTCCCTTTCTGTGCCGCTCCTCTCCGTTGCTCCTGATGGAGATGATGATGTCATGGCGTCATCATCATCGGTGATCGGCTCTCTGCGGCTGACGTCAGCGAAGCTAGTCGTGCACTGCAAAAAAATCCATCTCAAGTCATCGGATCTGTTTTCAATGCAGCTCAAGTTGACAAGTGTGATCTAATTTATTTTAAAGGGGCATTGAGTGATCTGACCTTTATTGACCTCTGTTGGTGCCCAGTAGGAATTGCAACAACTGTTTGCGGGGTTGAAAGGGGTCTTGAAAACCAGAAGTCTCTCACCCTATCAACCCCTGCAGATCGGTTATGGGGCAGTAAAAATCATAATGCCTATTGGAGACTGAATGATGGATAATGTGTTGTCAGGGTGGCATTTTTTGCAGTGCAGCCATGCTGGTACATGCATGACCTCATCCAACAAGTCAACACTCCAGTCTGGTCCTCTTAGAACAGATGATAAAAATACTGAGGCAGATTTGATGCAAGTTAACACAAAAAAAAGCTCATTCTCCTTTTCTATACGTCATATGAACGATGGTACATGTTGTGGAGACAAACAGGAAGTGTGTGTTGTGCTTGTAAAGACTCTGAGGTGGGTGTTCCCTCTTTCACCGGTTGGTTTAACGTTTTATTGTC
The DNA here is from genome assembly GCA_034670405.1 of Hoplostethus atlanticus. NCBI lineage: Eukaryota > Metazoa > Chordata > Actinopteri > Trachichthyiformes > Trachichthyidae > Hoplostethus > Hoplostethus atlanticus. The sequence continues at coordinate 1,230,227 of JAXDDX010000104.1, forward strand.
TGGTGGCAGTGAAACTAACCTGTGTGTAAATATCATGGATGTCATTAACCAACACACATTCCATCTCCACCAAGCTAAAAATACTCCCCTCACCTCTGACCTCTGACCCCCCCCCCACCCCTGGTCCTCACTGACATCTCCTTGCATGTCACTGTTCTGGGTGCAGCATGAAGCGAGCCAGCTCACTGGGGGTTCTTAACGTGGCGGACAAGGCAGCAGGGGACCACTACCAAGTAAGGAGCATCACGACCAGACCGGGGTCAAGTAGGGTCACAAAATACTTCTTATGGTTTGTTTTAGCCCCCGAGGTCACAGGTCGAATCCCTGCAGGTTTCCAGTCTCTCCATCAGCTAAAAGCATCATGCTGAGTGGTTTGGTCCGGGTGGGGTTTGCCAGATGGGACGATGCAATGAGGTCCAGAAAGATGATCACAGAAAATGTTTGAAAGTCCATAGTAGCATGTTAAAGTGGAAACCTGTCGAGTTCCTTGTTTTGTCATCCTGTGATGAGTCACTGCCTCATAGCCTCCTCCAAGGTGTCAAACCAGCAACGCCTCCTTGATTCTGAAACTGCTAAATCCTTCCGTCCAGAAAAAGGTTGAACTTTCTGTCTGAAAATTACTTCTACGTACGACACGCCGGATCAGTGTGGCGCCCCCTGGTGTTCCTCACTGTGGTGTTCCTCACTTCCTGTAGGTGGCGCTCTTTTCTTTGTCTGTTCAGCTACGGTGGCTATCGCTGCTCATGCTAACTACCCAGTTCTTCTGTTGAAACGTAAAACGCATCACTTCCTGTCTCCAGAGGGTTTCTCCCAGGAAAGACCTACCTGACACCTGTTGAGTTATCTCAGTCGGTGAGAGCAAAACACATTTTTAAAAATGTTCCAGATTATTACTGATAGACTGATCTGTGACTTCGGTAGTGCGGTCTGAATTGCCCTCATGTGGTAAACCCCGCCCACCTGGTGCTCCCAGCAGGTTAAAACAAACTACTAAGAACTTTTTACAATTACTATTTGACCCAGGTCTGACCTACACCATCTTTCTTTTTCTTGTGTCCTCCCTCACTTCAGATTCAATCTTTGTCCTGTCTGTCTGTCTGTCTGTCTGTCTGTCTGTCTCTCCATCTATCTCTCTCTCTCTCTCTGTCTGTCTGTGTGTGTGTCTCTCTCTCTCCATCTCTCTCTTTCTCTCTCCCTGTCTGTCTGTCTGTCTGTCTCTCTCTCTCTCTCTCTCTCTGTCTGTCTGTCTGTCTGTCTGTCTCTCTCTGTCTCTCTCTGTCTGTCTGTCTGTCTCTCTCTCTCTGTCTCTCTCTCTCTGTCTGTCTGTCTGTCTGTCTGTCTGTCTGTCTCTCTCTCTGTCTGTCTGTCTGTCCATCTCTCCCTCTGTCTCTTTCTCTCTCCCTGTCTGTCTGTCTCTCTGGGTGTGTGTCTCTCTCTCTCCATCTCTCTCTGTCTCCCTCTGTCTCTTTCTCTCTCTCTCTCTGTCTGTCTCTCTCTGCCTGTCTGTCTGTCTCTCCATCTCTCTCTGTGTCTGTCTGTCTGTCTGTCTGTCATGTCCCATGAGGTTGTCCAACTTGTCACTAATGTCACAGGAGTAATAACATTGTGGCTCACAGACTAACATGACGTCCTCCACCGACTAATCAACATCTCAGGGTTCCTATGATTTGGGAAAACCTGGAAAATTCATGGAATTCAATAGTTGTTTTTTTCCAAGCCTGGAAAAGTGGAACATGGAGCATATAGTTTTGGAAACATCATGTTAACGTGTTTCTGATCTTTTCCTCCAACCAGTGAAGTGTTGAATGTTCCAGTTTGGCTGCTTGTTGATCCACTTCAGATCAGAAAGGTCCTGATAGTTTCGGTCCTAAGAGATAGTTGGAGCAGAAAGAAGACCTGGACATTCACACCACAAAATATAGACTGAAATATTAGTCATGGAAATTGTCTTGGAATTTGATCAGCCAAAAGGTGACATTGATCTCGGTGACATTGATGCAGTCTCATATTGTCCAGTACAAACAGGAGCATCAGGACCAATACATGGAGCCTTTTGAGCGCTATGTAGTTTACGTGCATCATGACTTCTGGTTTTAATCCTAGTCTGGTACATGCCGACTGGTGCTGTTAGTATTATTGTCTTGTGAAAGTGAACCTCAGGCACCTCCAACATTCACTCAGATTTCCAAAATAAACCTTTTTTTTATGAATCGACCCTTTTCTGTTTTGAAACGTTTCATACAAATGAAATTTAGGTTGTTATTATTTTTCTAAAACTATTTCAATTTAATTTGTATGAAAGCAGAAATACAGAAATGAATAGATTTATGAAAAAGGTTTATCTTGGAAACACAAATACATAAAGCAGATTAGAAGATGACCAGTCAGTTCTTAACTTCCTCTCACTACATTTCCTCCAGGAACGAACTAATCGTCTGAGGAAGAGTCGTGACCTGAGCGCCAGCCACACTGACCTGGCGCGTTGAAGGTGTTGACCCGCAAGAGGTGAAGGGCGGGGCTCCGGAAGGTCCCGGAAGGTCCCGGAAGGTCACGGGAACAACTCCCTGTCATCCTCCGTCCGTCCAAGCTTCAGATGCTCTCCTCCTCGTCCTCCCCGGTCCGTCCACGCTGTACATAGCTGGGTTTTTCTTTTTTAAGCTTCATCACCCAGATCATACTGTCCATCCTCCTCCTCAACATCACGCCACCAAGTGCTCGCCGTACAGCCGGCAGGTTTTAACGCTCCATTGCACTTTTAAAAGCATCTTCTGTGCTGTTCTCTCAGAGGGTGACTCTTCTCGTGACGTGTCTTCTACTTTTTTACACCGGAGCTTGGAATATGAACATGTTTTCGTTTTGAGTGTATATCTGTCTCATTGTATGTATTGTACGTGCATGTACTGTATGTGTGGGTGTGTGTGTGTGGGTGTGTGTGTGTGTGTTGTGGTTGAATGCCCATATGACAGATTGTCGTAAATTAGTTTGATCGTCTTTTGTGCTATGCTTTCACCTGAATGAAGAAGGTGCAGATTGGAGGTTTAGTTCTGCAGACGTTTCTCAGACGCAGAAATAATATCATTGGTTGAGTTAAACCTCAGTGGGCGGAGCCAAAGAACCACAGTTTTTTGTTAGACTGAAGTAAGAGAGGAGCTAGCTAATATTATGAAGCCTAGCATTCTGCTGCTAACTGAAAAAATGCAATCTAGTCATACTAAGTTAGCTAGGTTAGCTAGTTAGCTTAGTTCTAACTAGCCTAGCCAAGTTTAAACTAGCCATACTATCGTCTATCTATCTAGGTTAGCTAGTTAGTTAGCTAGTTAGCCTTCTGACCTTCAAAGATCATGAATGAATGAAAAAAAGAAGCTGTTTATTTTTGTTGTTTTTAAATTTAAATGTATTTATATTTTGACCAGTTTCTTTGCCATTCAAGTTTGCCAGTTAGCTAACATGCGCTCTGAAAAACTGTGGTTATTTGGCTCCGCCCACTGAGGATTAACTCAACCAATGAGATTGTTTCTGCCTCTGAGGAACGTTTGTAGACGTAAAACTCCGATCTGCTGAGTGGGTGGGCAACAGAGCTTCAACTTCCCGTCTCACTTCCTGTACGTCCAAATCTTCCTGTCCTGCATTTCGATGTAAGAAGTTCTATGTTTACATTTGGGGTTTTGTAAGTTGTGTATTTTTCTTTCCTTGCGCTGCTCTGAAGGGTCTCGTTCATATCTTTAGGCTGTTTCCCTAGAAGTTAAATGACGCGGTGAAACAGTTTGCTCCTGTAACGTAAAAGACAGGATCAAGGGCACATGAAGGTCAGCTGTTACGTTCTCAGGATTGTCACAACGGCCGGCGAGGCGACGCTAGTTGTCGACACTGACTGCAATCCTAACCGAACACCAAACTCACAACCAATCGCCATTTCCAGTAATGGCAGGAGAAATGTTACAGCGTTGTTTACCAGTTTGTTCAAGTTGTGTGTGTATAGTAGGTATTGATGTATGCTGTTACCAAATTAGTGCAATGCTTTGTCGTGTTGATCGTCGTTTTGAGCGTTTCTACCTACCAGACTTGGTTGATTCACTTTGAAGTCTTTCAATCCAAAATTCCTTTACTGAAAAAGCGTTTCTAGACTAAAAGATCTGTATGAGGCCTGAGGGTTTCTACTGAACACCGAGAGAACCAGCAGCGCCCAAACGTTACGGGGAAACGCTTCAGTATTGATTAGCAAAAGTCCGATTCTAGATTTGATACCAAAGCCTTCTTTATGGCAAGTTCATCAATATCTTGATTGTGAAGAAATTGACTTACTGAAGCGAACCGATTGACGTGATGGTGAAGTGACCGCCATCTTCATGAGATTATCATCCCAGGCCTTGGTCAACTTTCTTATTTAATATCTGCCAGACTGACTTTTTTTAACCTTTATTGACACAGGGGAAGTTGACTATGCACACATGCTCTTTTGAAAGAGGCATTAAATAATCTATGACCTTCATCGACCTCTACCGGTGACCAGCAACAACATCCATATAACTTAACTCTTCCTAGTCTCTGGTACCATCCCCTTGAGCTACGGTGGCCTGTAACTGACACAAACCAAGTCACATTTTCACAACAGAGGCGAGTAAGCTAGCTCATCAGAGCAGAGCGCTGGTGCAACCGAGGAGTGAGTGCCTTGCTCAAGGGCGCCTGGCTCTGATCTGATCTGTCGCGTCGATGCCGGTTCAGTAGATTCGTGTCGGCTTTGTGATTCGGGTCTTGAAGGGCGGAGGAACTTTATATTTGAACTGAAAAGCATCGGGGCAGGGATAACCGTCGTCCCTCGTTGGGTGGGTTCAGGGTTTCCCAAAAAGCATCGTGAGATTAATTCATCTCTGCTCCGTGTGTTTAGATGAGAGCAACGATGAACTCATGTCAGGATGGCTTTTGGGAAACCCGGCCAACGTTGACTGGTGCTTTGATAATGAACAACCAGCCGTGAGGGATTTGCACTGGAAGTAAAGGATGGGCTGAACAAACTCAGACGGGTTATTTATCTTGATTTATTATGGTGACTATTAAAGCATCTACAGCCTTTTATTGTCTTGCAGCTTTGCAGTAGTTCAGTGAACACTTAACTGTCCTTTGTGGCAGGGGCGTGCAATAAGCTTTTGATTGATGTGGAAAGACCCGTCACACCTTTCAGTTGTACTTATGATTTGTAAAGTTGATAAATCTTAACCAACGTCTGGACCTCACCAGACGGTTCCCTGTAAATATGAAGACTTTCATTCCTAAACGCTGTATATCTACTGTTACCTGATGTTCGTTACTCCATTAACACAGCGGATCATTACAAGTGTAGGCACAGTATATTATAAGTAAAAATCTGGAGAGAACAAGTAACTTCAGTAATGTAATAATGTGTTTTTAAATGGCGGATATCTCATTTTGGAATGAAACTCTTAGCGTGTCTTTGTCGTGAACCTCTCAGCTGATTTTACGCTCCACTCACACTGTGTTTGTCGTAGGTCAGAGTTGAGAGTTGAAAGCTCCTTGTTGACCGTTGATCGGTCTGCTTGTCAACCCGCTTCGTGCTTTTTTTCTTTTTGTTTTACTGTCGAGGCTCCAGAGTAACGAGGCACATAAACGAAGATAGTCTAAGGGTAGTGATGAATGGACTGACATGTCCAATTTACTAAAATTAAATCTTGGAATTCATGTAGAGGTGGATGTCTGTGGTGTAATATTATCTTTTAGACGAGATAAAACAGGAAATAAATTGATATGTTTGAAGAGATTATTTATTTTTGGAACTTTTCGTGTAACCAAGCCATATTTCCTCCATTTTATTAGTGATTGAAGTAATATAGCACCATTTCATGTAATGTTGAAAACAAATTTGCGATTTGGAAGGCGACTTGGAAGTTGTTAAATGAATGTAATGTTGAAATAAGACCCCCGTCAATGTACAAATCTGTTCAATCTTTTTCTTTTTTTTAATATTTCTTGCAGCTGTGTTACAGTTCCTGTTTGTATGTGAATGATTGTGTGATTAAAGCAACAATGTTGAGCATCTCCTTGGACGCTGTTGGACAAAGCGTTGCCCTGTGTGTCACTGCCTTTACACTACCGAGGACAAGCTGCAGGCATCTGGAAACCCACTTTAATGCCTTAATACTGGTTATCACAGGAAGGGAATCGCAAAACGTATAACAAATAGTTTTTAATACCAATAATATTTTTAGGCGATGAAGTGAATGTAAGTTTATAGATGAAGCAGATCAAATGGTGTCTGGAGCGCTGACAGACTTTTGTGCTTCCTGTTCAAGAAGTGAATGAAACCGTTTCACTGTCCGTCCTTTTGACTTATTTTGTCAAAGTGCAGTTTTCCCTCCTCGCCTGCGGGTGGCGCTGGCGTGTGGAGCGGCAGTGTGGACGACCAGATGTTTTCTCCGAGAGAGATTTGATATGAGGGGTGGCGTCTACCTTCTTAACACGAGATATTTTACATCTGTATGTCTTAAAGAGGCATTAAGTAATATATGACCTTTAGCGACCTCTATCGGCGGCCAGTAGGAATTACAACAACACTGATAGAACCGATCCCCTGACCCTCCCGTACCCTTGAGCTACGGTGGCCTGCAATTGACACAAACAATAAAGTCACATTTTCCATTTTTGTTACAGTTCGGGCCAGAAAGTGAGTTTTGAAAGCCAGAAATCAGCAGCTGGTGACGTAATCATCGAGTCACTGGTATTGATCAATGACCCGATCAACCCCTGCTGATATATTATGGTCATTTTGCTCTATGGGGGCAGTAAAAACCTGACTTACTGCCCCTTTAAAGGCAACCTGAATCGAAACAACACTTTACCACCCCACCAGTAGTGCAGCTGAAGACGGGAGCAGGGGCCGCTAGGATTACAAGGCGCTAGGACCCCCCGTCCTCTGAAGGACCCCCCGTCCTACTGAAGGACCCCCCGTCCTACTGAAGGCCCCCTGAAACTAAACCCCACTCTTCTTCTTGGTATTTATCAGCCTAGTTACCAATGTAATATACCCCCCCCCCCCCCCATGCTGCTAATACAATGGCAGCATTTTTGCCACCTCTTCTTAAATAGGAACAAAGTGGTCCACTGTATGTTTTTAAAGAATATTCCCGGGCTGGTAAGAGGAGTTTTATACTAGTAGCCCCGTGTCACTGCTGACAGCATGGTGACCCGAACAATTACAGCACATTTCTAAAATGATGGTCAAGTTAGTAACATAACATAAGAAGGTTAAAACAATAAGTACACAGAACAGAAACAGCGGCTGGGCACTGATTGGCGCTCTGTTTGTAAAGATTTGTCACAACAACACAACTCAGCAGATCTTGGCAGTAGATAGTCCATCAGCGTCGGGTAAATGACAGACCTGCTGCCAGTGGAACCAGATGAGTCAGATTTTTGTGACTCTTATTACACTGTAATAATAATGGGGAAAGATGGCTGCTGCACCCGCCTCTGCCTGAGCTGTAGTGATGTTTATCCGGCAAAATACTGTATGGTGTAAATGTATGTGAAGAATAAAATGGTCAAAGTAATCTCTTTCCACTGTGTTTTTTAATGTCCCTGTTGGATCTGATGTTTGGTCGGACTCCAGACCTTGGGGTGGTTTTGGACAAACAGGACTAGTCTGGTCTATAACCTCCTGGGGGAAGACCTGCTGTGGCAGAGGGCGGATTGTGCCACTTCAGCGCCCCCTGCTGTCCAGTCAGTACTCAGCACGGCCAAGAAGATTATAACTTTATAACAGTCAACAGTTTGAATTAGGAGTAATTTAAGTAAATAGTGACACATAGTGAACTAGGTCCTGAAGATGCGGATCCCATTCATATTGTTTACTGGAGTAATAATGGATTTCTTTGCTGTTTCTTTTCAGAAGCGTTCGTTTTCTCTAAGGGCATCTTTAATTGCTCGTTTCCTCAGCAGGGTGTGCTTTCAGCCAGTGGGTGGGGTTGTAAAAACCAAAACAACTCACTGTGCCCAGTGCACCATGTGACCTCAATGGCTGCAGCCATTTGTTGAACCGAATGTCAATCAAGTGGAGGGGCGTGTTCAGGAGTTTGCTTGCGAGAACTCGCTACTGTACGAAGAGGGATTGTTGGTGGAAAATGTCTTCAGTGCCTGATGGCAAAAAACTAGTCCGAAGCCCGAGTGGCCTCCGCATGGTCCCGGAAAACGGCGCCTTCAACAGCCCCTTCTCGCTAGACGAGCCGCAGTGGGTCCCGGATAAAGAGGTGAGACTTACGGGGGGATTTCAGAGTGAAATCTACAGCATTTACAGCCACTGAGCCCTCAGCAGCGTTAAGCCAGCCAGAATAAAAACATAGAACTTCCGGTCGTATATATTCACAATAAAGGTCTTACTGATGAACATGCAAAGTTTTTGAACAATACTAAATACACAATCAAAGTAAACAATATTTTTAATGTAGAATTTTAGTAAATGCAAATACAGTTTGTATTCTTTGTTCCAAAATGTGCTTGTTTGTCCCGTTTAGCTCCATACTTGGTATAGTACCTATGTCTCCTATGTACAGAATTTCACGACAAACTTACAAAAATCTGTCATTTTACCGGGTTAAACATGAAATAAGACGTTTTACGACTTAATATGATCCATTCTTTAATAACTCACGCGATCTGTTTTTCCAAGTGACAAAATGTACGCTTTTAGTTTGAAGGTAACGCGGCCTAACCTCCGGTATCATCGTAGCTTTCGCTGGCTAGCTTGACGCAGCTGTGGACATGATGGCACTTGGCCCCCGGACTGGGCGTTGCAGACGGGCACGGTCAGCCAGCCTGGCAGCTAACTGAGCCAGCTAGCTACGGCTAACTGCTAACTGCTGAAGCTAGCTGTCAGAGGCGCTGTGAAATGTTCAGACTCGCGTCAAAACGCAGATCTGTTTGAGTTGTGATTGTGTCGATACAACAGAGATTGGTAGCGTGTGAATGCAGCCGTTGTTTAGTGGGTTGGTTAACTATTGTCTTCACGGTTGGCTAGCTGGTTGTTTAGTTAGCTGGTGGAGCTGCTAAGCTAGCTGCTAGTTTCCCATCCAGTCTCTGATCCGGCTGGGTTAGTCAAGGCTGTGGGACCAGAGGAGATGGAAATGACAGGCAATAATAATGATGATAGACAATGATGAGAATGACACCTAGTTTAAAAAGTGCCTTACAAAAACGACAACCAATAAACACATAAAAGCCATAATAGAAATGGCAAATTAAATGCCAATGAGAACAAACCAACCCAGCGCAAGAAGGAATAAAACACTAAAACAAAACACAACCAGCTATATAGAAAATGCAAGTTTATAAAAAATGAGGATTTCATAGTTCCTTAAAAGATTGAGTTTGATAAATGGATTTCCTCAGGTGTGTTGTTCCAAAGCTTGATGGTAACAGCCTGATCCCCCTTAGTCTCTAATCTAGACCTTGGAGTTGACAGAAAGGTTTTAGCAGCAGATCTAATGAGTCAGTAATCAAAGTAATCAGTGCAATTTTAAAATCAATTCTGAAATCAACTGGAGGCCAACGCAGGGAAGCTGAATGGGGTTTACATGATCTGATTTCTTGTTTGTAGTTTAAAGTAGAAGATGGCAGAGACATCAGACTGTCTCCTGCAGCGCTTCACTGTGGTGTTGTCATCGAGGTTCAGTTGGCCAAGTTAATAATTTCTCAACTGCTGCTTCCGCGTACAGGAAGTTTCTGTAACAGTCGAGCAAACCGGCTGAGAACGTGACGGAGGATTGTCTGCTATAAATAACTAATGATCATCCAGTAGAAAAGTCTCTGTTATGGTCGTACATCACTACATGATACCCTTCTGGGGACAGAAAAAGTCTTAAATCATCTAAATTGAAGCCCTTAAAAAGTGTTAAAATGTCTTAAATGTGGTTATTAGAGGTGTAACTGTTTTCACCATGTAATGTCAGGTTTCTCTGCTCGGCATGTCGACTTTTAGATGAATCCAGAACAGGGTTAGTAGTACGATATCTTTCATATTGGATTTACTAAATACAATTGGACTCATCATTTCACAGCTTTGAAGAGCACAGACAGAACCAGGCTGGTGTGACAGCCCTGTTTCTTTACTTTGGTTGTTAAATGGTTGTAGCATTAAAAAGGTCTTTAAAATGTTTTAAATTTGTCTTTCTGAAACCTCCACAAACGATGCATTCGAGCACCGGCATAAATAAATGTTACGGGGATTGGAAACTTATTTAAGCGTGGGAAAATTAGATTAGACCTGGAATAATTAGATTAGACCTGGAATAATTAGATTAGACCTGGAATAGACCTGGAATAATTAGATTAGACCTGGAATTGCTCCGACCAGAAGCTCGTTGGGAAGCTCTTGGCTAACGCTAGCTAGCTAGCTCGTCAACCAAACCAACTGCAGCAGTTCTAGTTAATCATGAACCGGGTTGATTGAGCAGAAGCGTCTAGTGTAAATATAACCAGTAGTTATTATTTTTATTACCTTGGACTGTGGGGCACTTGATGCACTTCCATTATTTGTACTGTGAGCTGGGAGATATATTTCCTACTCTGAATTACTACTAGGAGGTTGGTGTTGGGTCGGAAGCTGACATTTACGGTGACTCCCATATGACTTGAATGCAGCATAAGGTTTTCTCCTGAAGGTTTGATCTGGTTAGACATGATGTACCGACCTGGTAGACAGGCAGAAGTGAAGCCAAACTCAAACTTGATTTCATGGTTTAACTGAACTATTCCTCATGCTTGGGGCCTCATAACCTCCTCACCTTGGGGACCACTGTTTATCTGTTCAGCCTTTTAATGTGTCTAATATGTCGTCCGGCTGCTGCTGAGCTGGACGACGCCCAGCCCGCTGCGTTGTGTAACTTCCTGTTTCTCCTTGTCCCAGTGCCCGAGATGTATGCAGTGTGACGCCAAGTTCGACTTCATCACAAGAAAGGTTTGTCTCATCTGTAACTTCATCAGATGATCCAGGAAGGAAACAGGAAAGGCTCGCAAAGATACTCGAGCCTTTCTCTTCTTCTCTTTTGTGAAACCTGAGATGAATGTTTTTGTTCATGTCAGCAGTGACCCGATGATTTTTATCCATTTTTCCCAAGGAGCTACTGAGACGGTTTCACTTCAGATTCCTGCCTCTGCTAGTTTTTACTTTGCAGTCGCTTCATTATTTTTCCTGCCAGCTCCATTAAAAAATAAAACAGGACGTCTCAGTGGTTGGATGGTTGGTTGACTGTAGAAGTGAATCACAGTCTGACAGTGTTCAACCGTCTTCTCCCGTCATCCTCATGAGGCCAAATTCAATTAACCGTTTAACGGATCTAAAAAGTAAATAGAAGTTGATGCATCATTTTTATGCCATCCTAGAATCTTTTTTACTTTTATTTATTTATTTTAGAAAAAAACAGCTAATTAAACTTGCAGGGCTGATTGATTAAAGTGAATGGATCCAGCTGTGAGTTTCACGGTGGCGGTCCTGATGTTTAGCAGGTTGTATGTCTCTGTGTTGCTCAGGGATGTTTGTAGAGATGTTCTTACTGTTTGTTGTGGCTACTGAACACCAGCTAACTTCTCGTCTGTCTGCCCTCCTTCCACTTCCTGTCAACCTGCTGACATCCTGAACGGCGTGTGCAGCACCACTGCCGGCGGTGTGGCCGGTGTTTCTGTGATAAGTGCTGCAGTAAGAAGGTGGCGCTGCCCCGCATGTGCTTCGTGGACCCGGTGCGACAGTGTGGCGAGTGCAGCCTGGTGTCCCAGAAGGAGATGGAGTTTTACGACAAGCAGCTCAAAGTGCTCATGGGAGGTGAGGAGGTGGAGTTTGTTGTCATACAGGGTTTCTCCACCGGCCTGGGAAGTCTGGAAGAAGAACCTGGCAAGTTCCAGGTTCCTTGATAAGTTTGGAAAGTTCATTCAAAGTTTCTAAAAGTATGGAAGACTTTTTCCCCCATCGTCGATATGAAGACTGATCTTTGTCTATAGAGTGATGGAGGTAATAAATCATACTGAACACAATCAAAATGTTCAGAACAAACTGAGATCTGGTTAGTTTTATCAGGTTCCTCTTCCATATCACCTTTGTGCTTCCTGATCACATCTCAGGAAGTATTGGCTCTGGCTGTATCATTAATCCTGCCAGAGAAGAGCTGGAGTCTGATGGGGCCACATGGGTTATTAATGACCATGTTATCAATATCTAATCTGGGATATCTTATTGTTTGGTGATTCTCTTATTGATACTGAAGACCGGATGCTTGCTGCCTCCTCACCTCTCCTCCCTGCTGCCTAGACATTGAGTTTTCTCTCATCTGACGTGGCGTTTTCTGTCCCCAGGCGGGACGTTTGTCGTCACTTTGGGCACGTCGGACAAGTCTGAGACCATGGTGTGTCGCCTCTCCAACAACCACAGGTAGCGGACGTGTTTTAATTCTACACTGGGTATCTGTTAGCCTTCATCGTCAGGAAATCAAAATTGAATAGTTTTGATTGCACCAGTCAAATCGTCTCACACATGAGGAGGCTTGATGTCAGTTTGTTGCCTCCTCTTCCTCTCTGCCCCCCCCCCCCCCTCCTCCTCCTCCTCCTCCTCCCATCAGGTATCTCTTCCTGGACGGTGAAAGCCACTTCGAGGTGGAGTTGTCTCGGATCTCCAGCATGCAGGTTTTGACGGACGGGACGAGCCCCGGAGGTGAGACGGACCTTCGCTCTCCACCAGTGAACCAAGCCAATACACTGTAGACCAGAACTGTCCTATATACTATATACTATGTACTATATACTATGTACTATGTACTATGTACTAACACTGACGGTGACTGAATGTGATCAGACTAAATTTCAGACTAGAATGTCAGTGCATGTTGTGTGAAGCAGCAGAAGAAACAAGCTGTTCTTCTTCTCTTAGTGTAAGTCTTATGAAGCCTTATGAAGCCTTATGAAGCCTTATGAAGCCTTACGTCCTCTACCTGCTGAGTAACGTTCTGCCTGGTGTTAACACTCTCTCCCTCTACTGCTTTGGCTGGGTGGCCTGGCCCTCCTTCCTCTGGGCTCAGAGAATGACATTCACACTTACACCAGTCTGCTGGACAGTCAGTATATCTCTGAAGGTTAGCCCTGGTTCACTCCTCACGGTGTCAATCACTCTTTGTCCCGCCCCCCTCCCGCCTTGCTTCCAGAGCTGGTGTCTGTATGCATGAAGCTGAGAGCTCCTGTCTCCTCAGATGCTTTATCCATACGCATCCCGGGTTCCCAGAAGCATCTTGGTGATAAAGAACAATACCATTATTCCTACATGTTGTTCCTGTGGTGTGGGTAGTCTGTGGTCTGGTCTCGGGTTCGACCACCGATAGCTTGAAATTTGACAATTTTCATGCCTAAAAAAGGACAAGTAATCAGAGAGAGTTGTATCCTCATCAGAGTGAAAAGCCTCTGAAACAGCATCTAGACCATCATGGGACACTAAAACTCTCCACTGATTCCTTCTTTTAGTGTCAGCGAGAAATGAATTAACAAAAAACATAATTGAACAATTTAAATGAAAAAATGAAACGCAGGCTGCAGGTTTTACAGACCGATATCATATCTGCAGGACGACATTGACTGGCCGATATCTGATGTTCAATACAAGGCCGGTATCAATCGAACCGATATCAGTCACATAGTCCGATCAGTGTCTGTGAACATGAACAACTCTCCCAAAGCCAGAAGTCGTCTTCAGAAGACTTTAAAATATGAACTCAGGTGCTCAAAATGAAAATGAGCTTTATTCTATAGTGCAACTGTTTTAAACAAGAAGGTCTAATGATCCCTGACATGTCCACGGTGCGTTCAGGGGCTGGACAGGATAGAAAGAAAGGATAAAAAGAAAATAGCAATTAAAAGTGAAATTAGAGTTTTATCGTACTTTACTTTACCATGCAGTCCAGTGTGATGGGGTTTTTTATAAAAATGGGGGGGATTTGATTTAAAAGAGAATAAAAAGGAGAAAAGTGGAAAGAAAATAACAGGAAAAAAACAAAATCAGAAGTAACTTTTACAACTTCAGTTCTTTAATGTCTGAAGACCTTGGAGAAAGTTGTTGGTGTGAATATGAAGCTGCTCCAGATCACAGGAACAACATCAGGACACTTGAACTGAGCGTGTCCTTGATGATTGGTGTTTCCTCCTAAACTGAACGATGCTTCAGGGAACCTCCGTGACTGTTGGTCAGCATGTCGTCATGTGTGACCCGGCTCATACGTTACACACCTGCTGCCCACCCACACGTCTTCATTGCTCCCTCCGTCTTGTGTCTGGGTGCGCTTTTATTTTGTTGTTCCGTTTTGTCACAAGTTCAGAAGACTTTTATTCTGCTGACGTCTGTTTCTTCTTGCATGCTCCGAGTGTTTCTGGGGGGTTGATGTTGTTTAGGCTGGGAAGTTAAAATGCTGACTAAGGTCGGATACGGGAGCAGGAAGCAGCTACTGGCTAAAGGGATGTTTTGACTTTTTGACTTTTGGTGTGTTTAGTTTTCAACATCGCCACACGGGTTGAAGAAAAGTTCCCCTTTTTTCCCCTCATTTTTCCTGCCTCAGAATGTATTGCTTGCTGTTACTGAGCCAGCAGAGCCCATTGATTTCAGTGGTAATGCTTTTTTCTTTTCCTGGATAATAATAATGATGATAAATGTCAAGATATCCCTGAAAATTTGCTTCAAAATGTCATTTAACATCTGAGCTGAAGACTATTCTCTTCTTTGCTACCTCAGAAGACAGTTGAGTCGTCCTGGGTCTGTTGGGTTTTTATTCCCTGTCTTACTGAAGGTGTGTTTTGTGCAGGAGGGACCTCGCGGGCCAGCGGCATGCTGCTCCATTACAAGCCAATGGGCTCCCAGGACTCCCAGCAGCTACGCATGGAGGCGGCGGAGGACAAGAAGGTGGCTTCGTTATGGCTGGCTGCGATGCACAAGGTACGCAGAGGCTGAGAACTAAAGCTCCTACTGCTGCTGTGTTCTGCTGATAGTGTATTTTTATTTGATCTTCTAACCTCAATAGTCCCGTTGACTTTAAGACCGGGCCATGAAGCAGCATCAAGACAAACCTAAGAGTTGCAGGCAAACAACAATGTACAAAAGCAAAATCAAAGCCACATAAAAGGGAAGTGTGAGTTAAAAAATGCCAATAGAAGCTTTTGAAAAGGGAGGAGTCAACGATCACACCAGCAGGCCGACCCATCTAAAACACGCTACCCACAACATGGTATTCAACAGCTGAACAGAAAACATTGATAGATAAATCTCAATTCAGAATTCAGCCTCCCAGTCTGTTCCTAAAGGGAGCTCCACTAGTTGGACTGGAACATACATTTGGCCTCGTGGTTCATTCAAGGAACACAGGAATATTTAGGTTTGTTGTCTGATACCGTTGCAGTCACCGTGAGCTGCTCTGCTTCAGATAAAAATGTGAACGGTATCTCGTTACCATCTCAGCCGCCATCTTTGTCCGTCTGTCCCACAGGCAGCCAAACTGCTGTATGAAGCTCGGGACCAGTGACGACCAGCCTGCAAGAGCGTCCCTGAAGGCAGCACACACCCAAGTGTTTTCTATCCCGTCTTACCGGGGTTGGGTATCGTTTGGATTTTATTAATGCCAATTCTGCTTATCCATCTGATTCCTAATCACTTCTACCGGTTCTTACAGTAAACCTTTGGGAGAAATGTTTTTAGAAGAGAAAGTTTCTTACCTCTATAACCAGGACATTGTACATTACGTTCACCATGACACCTTTCAGAGTTTCCTCTATCCGTCTTTGGTTTAATACTTAAAATCAGGGCATGCCGTGTTGATGTTCCTCCATTAAAGATGTGAGTACCTGAGCCGTGTGATGGCGGGAACGGAGCTTCCCGAAGCCGATCGATATCTGGGAAGCTGTTATCAATTTCTGTTCCAATACTTTCTAGCAATTGGGAATTGACCTCTTCATGCCTGCAGTCTGTTTTGTCGCTCTCGGCTTGAACGTTTATCAGCAAATGTTCCACGCAATGTGATCAGTGATGTCATAACCGTCGTCATAGATACCGTAAAGCTTTGTACAGTAACCCAGGTGATGACGTGATGATCTCATGTGCTAGTGTGAGGGTGGGGGTCCGCGAGGCAGGAAGGATTAGAGAGACACGCGAGTTTCTTTTCAGTGTCTTGCTCGTGGGCACTTCGGCAGGGTGGATGTTTGGTGTTTGGTCTTCCAGGTGAAGGATGGTTTCATCTTAAAGGAAAAACCCTCCCTGTAACACTTCAACGGTTAAAAGACAGCTTGTTTTTCTTATTCTCGCCAGATATTTCCAGCAGCTACAGTGGAGTTTGATATCAGAAGGTTGTCGAAAAGCATTCTGGGAAAGGAGGGAAATCGAAGCTAACTGAAGTAGAAGCAGACGATTGAGGGAAAGGGCGTACACCGAGAAAGTAAATCGCAGCACTCCCGATCCGAGGCGGGGTTTTTCCTTTAAGCGTCCGGCTGCTCTGAGGAGCGTTTGGGTGAACGAGGTTCAAGTGGAGAGTTTTTATTCCTGTACGTTGTGTTCGTAACTCGGCTCTCTGCTCCTCAGGCCTCGGCGTCTAAGGGAACTACAGACTCTTCACAGGTTCTAGTGAAGTACACACACTTACACACTTTAATAAATGCTTTAAGTGTAGTCTCATGTATCGAATTTTTGTATGAACTATTTTGTTAAATATTCCTATTTTAACACAAGAACGCTGCGTATGTACTTGCATACTTTTTAAAGCTGAAGTATTACTATAGTTTTTGTAGCACTTGTATACGGTAAATTGTTTCTTTCCTACGTGAAGGCCTGAACACTTTATGTTGAGTTTTGGTCATTTTCCCTTTTTTATAATTCACAGAGCCACATAACAAGCAGGGTGGGAAATTACCGACCAAATGCTGCTAAATACTGATTAGTCAGTTCTGCTTTGGCAGGTAACCAACAATAGTTCAGTTCCAATTTTAAAAAACTAAAAAAATCATATTTGTGTGAGAAAATAGTGAAAGTGGCTGGTGAATTTTGGAGTCCAACAGACCTTTTAGCCAGGGGGAATAAAAACCTTCCTGCCCTGGCCGCTTTCCTAGCAACCTGCCCTTTACGCTGCGTTGCAGAGTTTTCGAAAAAGTCGGAAATTAGGACTTCTTGCTATGAAACATGCAATGGAACGGTCCTTCAAGTGAGATTTCCAAGTAGGAAACTCAGACAAGATGTCTCAACCCCTGAGGTTTCCGAGATGCAGTTATCTGATGTCACGTCAATATGGCGGCAAACGCTGTAAACGCTACACAGCATTACTTTTAACGTTTTTATAATCCTCAAAACGCCTGTATGGTAAATGGTTAAAAATGTAACCGCACTTCCAGTTGCTAACGGTCTTTTGCTAACGAGCTCGCCATGTTTCTACCCTGGTTTTTCCGAACTGGACCACCGGAACGCAGGGAAGTTATAGTTCCGATTTACTAGCTGGGAATTTCCGACTTCCGACTTTGAACGCAGCATTAGTTGACCGTTACTAAATTGAATAAGTTGAATATTACGCTGTCATATGTTTTTTTGGCCTCTTCATACCTTCATGTCATACCAAATGAAAACATTTTCTCCATGAAGTTATTCACCGCTTTTCCCCGTGACGTTAAGTTGAATTGTTGTTTTTGTTTTATGCTGTTCACCTAAGACGACGTTGAGTCACTCGTTGTAACTCGGGGCGTTCAGAACGAGTGGAGGCAGAGGATGACTGTGAGGTGTTGTGTGACAATATGTCTGTTGTCTCAGAGGTGTCACCATTATGAGGTTATGCTGTCATCCACTCTGAGCTGATGGTCCATCTTTACATGACAGCCTTTATTCCACTGTGCAGACATGATATCTCATATATCTCATTTATTAGACATGAGGGCTGCACAATTATGGCTAAAATGAAACTATACAATCCTGATTATTTTGATGTGGCGATCACAATTATTAGCGGCATTGATTTGAGGAATGAAATGATCTCATTGTACTTTTGCTAATTTTATCTACATATTGGGGGGCCAGGATCGGCCCCCGTGGGCCAATCAGTAACAAGATGCGTCACCCCTCCAAGTTTAATCAAAATCAAACCAGTGGCCTAGCAGTTGTGGCCTTTGAAAGTTTTGATTATAGCGCCCCCATCAGGCCAATCTTATTTTTTTAAACACCAGAGCACCATGCCAAAATACATCATCCCTGCAGGTTTTGTTAAAATTGCACAATTGGTGTTTGAGATATTTTGTTGATATTTTGTGTAATTTCTAGCTAGCTTTAGTGTCAGACAGCAGTGTAGGAGGTAGGGCCTTTTTAAAGGTATCTGCCTCATCAGGCCACTTGGTGTCATTTTTCCAACGGTGGAACACGAAGGTGCATCATCCCTCCAAGTATCAAAGAATTAGACCTGAGGAATCACCTGGGGTGTCTGTTTGACGGACAAACACACGCCAGGATTTCTGGGTATTGAAGTTCAGTTTTTAAGCTGTGCAGCTTTAAATGTTGCGAGATTATTCTCTCAGTATTTGTTGTTTAACTGGAAACTAAAATCGCAATGTGTGATTATACAGGATGAACTGTGCAGCCCCAGCAGAATACGTCCTCAGTTATGATTTCATGTTCATCTTTGATTCACTTTGGAAGTTTGCACTACATTTTATATTTCCCCTTCAGTACTCCCTAGCCAGTGTTTGTACCTGCACTTTATGGTCCCCCTGATTACGGTCCTTTCTGTCCCACTGCTTCATTTATTACGCTGAAAATGATGTACACCCTTTGTTTGATTATCCTCTTGAGAATAAAATCAAGTGTTTATAAGGACGTGGTTTGTTTGTGTCATTTACAACATCAAGTCGAAGCATAATGAGATCGAAGCCATTTGGAGGAGAGAGACGACACCTGTAAAGTACAATTAAAACAAATCATGGTACTTTTAAAGGATAGTAGGTAACTTACAAAATAACTCATTTATAACAGACTAGGTCCTCTATATTTTACAGACCATGAATGATGAACTTTTATACAGTATATATCTTTTTGTAATAGAACTTATGTTTTCTGGGGAGAAATCAGCTCAAGTCACACACTTTATTGATCGCTGTGGGGAAATTAGGTCATTAGCATTTTTGTAAATCGGTAACAATTAGGATATTTTACATATAAGTATTACAAAATATACAAAAAATATACAAAATAAATAGTATAGTCAAATCATTTATGAACAACTTATTCTCCCGGATGACTTATTACCAATATCAGGTCTACCACTGCATCTGGCATTTGTCCATTTGACATATTTATTATTGCATAGCAACAGAACAACGAAGTGGAAGAGATATAACAGAAGTACAATACAAAACAAAGTTTGACATTAAGAGGGGAAAAGTGACTAATTAAATTGTATTAATGGTAAAAAGACGTTTACATTGTTCATTATCTTTATCATTTTATTTTTGTATCATTATTAAAACCAAAATTAAAAGTTAAAATAAAATAAAAATGTGTCCCTTTAATTTTACACCTTGTGGACGCAGCGACGTACGAGGTGCCGTGGGCGTGGTCAATTATAACGCAAGTAGGGGATAATGTCGTTCGCGTAGACACAAAAATGAGTATATTTACATTTAGAGGCGATTTTACATTCTTGTGTCACGTAATATGTAATAAATAAATATGTCAATGTAATAAATGTACATTGAAATTAAGAAAAATAACCCATAGTCTAAAAATAATTGAAAATAAACATCAGCTAGGAACAGCACCACCCCTTGAAAGTTGCGTTGGTCTCGCCCGTCTCCCAGCGTCTAAAAGCACATGTTGGGTGTGTTGTGTTGAGGATTGCACAGTTTGCACTCTAGGAAACGAAAATACAACAAAACAAGTAAAATAATAAATGAGAAACGCTTTGAAAAAAAGAAAGTATAATAGTAGAAAATAGTAGAGTTTGTGTGGAGACTGACACGCGACGCCAGCCGCCAGCAGCGTGGCTACAGGCTGCTACTGTTGGACTTTACTGCAGGTATGTACAACGTTACCACGGTCCTTTTCTATGTCTCTGGCTACCTGGGTGGCTACTTCACCCGGTGGACATTTATTGCATCATGTCAGTGTCCGTCGGTGTGTATGGAAGTCGGTCTTGCCGGCTAGCATGCTGGGCTAGCTCTCTGCTCTCCTCAGCTGTCAGATCCCCATGTGAGGAGGAGGACAGCCGGTTTACTGCCTGCTGCAAAATAACCGGCTCAGTAAAAAAAAAAACACAACAATGATTTATAGAATAGAAATAGATACGAGACCGTTTTGGTATTGTGATTCAACGTTAGCTCGTGGCTAGCCGGGCTAGCTAACCGGAGAATGCTGTCTGATATAGCCGGTTGCTAAGCATGCCACGTAGCTAGCCAGCTAAGCCGGCCGGGGAACTTCTCCAACCCCTGCTGGATGGTGGAGGAGTCTGGGCGTGATGTTCACCAGACACCAAATGCTACTGAGTGGTGGTCTGTGTCTTTTATCCAGTTTCCTTTTTGGGGCAGCAGTGCATGGTACATTAGATGGTTTGCAGACCAACTGGAGTGGAAACCAGACTGGAAAATAACACTAACAAATCAGGGAGGACTGCATCTCAAACCTAGTCATGGAAAGTCATGGAAGTTGTCCTCAGGGCCAAGGTGGTTGTCACCCGCAGTTGACTGTTTTAAGTCACTGTCAACTGCTGTGTGTTGTTGTTGTTATATGTGATGTACATCAGGCAGTGGTCTTTATTAGTTACTGTTCACCAACCAGTTCTGCACGTTAACCTGAAATCCCAGTGCGTTTGAATGCAGCATGGTGATGCTGTATTAGGATCTGAGTATCTTCTGAGTATTTATTGTAAACCTGCTGACTTCAGCTGTGCAGTACAGATGTCATGCTCACCAAAAACTTCCCCAGGTAGTTTAAAGGGCCAGTAACTAATCTATGACCTTTATTGACCTCTATTGGCGACTACTAGGAATTGCATCAACATCGATAGAACTTATCTCCTCCTACACAAGTCACTTCCTCTGCTTCATCTTTCCCATCAGGCTTTGAGGTGTGCGGTGTGGAACCATGAGCTCCAAGGTGTGCAGGAACTGCGGGAGCTCGGACATCGATGTGGACCAGTCCCGGGGCAACGCCGTCTGCATGGGCTGCGGCTCCGTGCTGGAGGACAACATCATCGTGTCCGAGGTCGAGTTCGTGGAGACGGGAGGGGGCGGATCCTCGGCCGTGGGCCAGTTCGTCTCCGGAGATGGTGAGTGGATCTGGACAGGGAAACAAACTATTAATTTACTCGCTCACCGGTGATGTTTCCTGTTTAGAATCAGGTGTTGTGGTTCAATTTCAAACAATGAATGAAAGTTTACAATTCAAGTGCATTGCAGCTTGAAGACATTTGGCTCGTCAACCATCCAGACAGCAGAGAAACAAAAGTTTAGCTGCTACCGATTTGTGTTTTGTGTTTATCCACAAAAGACCAAAAGGGGTTGACCTCTGACCCTGATTCTTTTGTTTTTAAATGGATTTCTGCTTGGTATGAGCTGGACTCGTAACGTTTACCTCGTGATACGCTCTGACCTTCAGCCTGCAGGACTTTAACTGCTGCTGAGTGTGCAGGAGACTCTTCAGTTGTTTTCCCATGTTTGTAGTGCCTCCGCCTGGCCACTAGAGTGCGCTGTTGAATGTAATACTGTGGTGCAGGCCCTCCGCTAGTCTGGCAGTAGAGTCCAGGGTGATTTACTATGAGGGAGTAGAAAGGGATCAGAGGGGGGTAATAAATCAGCTTTCTGCCCCCTTTGATCTGATTTTTTTGGTCCTTTTTTAGGTGCAATTTTATTGGACTATGCAGTAATACATCTCCATGACATACTGGCAAATAAACTGTACCACTGAAATGAGTTTTATTTTAAATCACAAGTTACCACACATCCCACACTTGTTTCCCACTGCTGGAAACTGGCAGCAGGCCTCTCTGTCCAAAGCTTGTGCCAAGTTCTGTTATTGTTATCTGGTATTGTTGAATGGGTTTACGGCAGGCCGTGGACATGATAAGGAACATGATGATTGTGAACAAGGAGGTTGAGATCCCTGATGGACTTTTAAGTCTTTCTCTTTCTCTCCTTATCGAGGTACCAGAACCTGCATGCAGCTGTGCCTTTACTGAGCTGGAGGCTATTTAGAAGTTGTAAAGATTTGGCTATATATATATATATATAGTATATTTATATGTTAGACCGATGCTGTGCTGCTGATGACGCCATGAATTGTCCTCTTAGGTCCCATATTATTCAGTTTTCAAATGTACTGTGGCGCAGGACCAGAATAATGTTCTTCATGATGATGTAGTTTAGTTAAAAGATAAATTGAATGAATGTGAAGACCAAGTCCTCCCAATACTGGACCCTGATTGGTCGACAACACCAGCTGCAGCAACTCCTCAAACAAAATCAATTATTAACAATGTGTTCATTAAACATCTCTGATCAATATGTATAGAGGTATCATTCCTGATCAGGCATTAAGATGAAGTATGATTCACTCAGCCAGCCTCCCTCTGACTGCCCCTCCTGATACT
This sequence comes from Hoplostethus atlanticus, assembly GCA_034670405.1. Taxonomy (NCBI): domain Eukaryota; kingdom Metazoa; phylum Chordata; class Actinopteri; order Trachichthyiformes; family Trachichthyidae; genus Hoplostethus; species Hoplostethus atlanticus. Next base: position 1,252,855 of record JAXDDX010000104.1, read on the forward strand.
AACCCCTCCCCTTCCTTTCCCCTGCAGGTGGAGCCAAGAACCCCTCTTTTGGAGATGGATACTACACCGGCGTCGGGAGGGAGTCCCGGGCCCAGACACTGCAGAACGGTGAGTCGCCAGCAGGGGGCGCCAGTTGCCTGTGTAAAGAAGGGGTATATGCATGCACTTGACTTAAGGTTGACAAATCCTTCTTGGCTCTGTCTTCATATCCGATGTGATTTATTAGATCATAGATTTCACCTGGACTCACCCGGTCGGTCTGTGATGGGAGGAGCTTAACTTCTACACTCCTTTTGTGGTATCAGGCTTCTGAATTGGTTAATGGTAAACATCATGAGGAAAGGTCAGGTGAGGTCGTTCCTCCCAGTCCGTCAGGGTTGAGGCATCTAAAGTACAGCTTGTGCGTCAAGGTTTCCTTCATGTTAATCACAAGGCTTGTTGCTTTGAACGTTGCTGAGAAGACACCGTTCACATCCAGCCTCTGTTCAGTTGTTGTGTGACTTCAGTCTTGTTGGGTTAAAGTGGTAACCAGTGAGTGGCTGTGGTGTTTCTCACTTCACCTCCCAGAGATCACCCGTCAGTCCAACCGTGTGTCCAGTACTGTGGCCATTTATCTGCAGGTTATTACTTTGAGGAAGTTATTTCTGTAGGAGCTCAGAAACAGGCCTGGTTTTATCTTGGCAGGTTCTTCCAGTGGGTTTCAAAGGGTTTCATAAGGCCACGGGTTGCAGAACGTTCTGCAGACGGTGCAGTCCTTCATCTGAAGTCAGAATATGGAAATCGACAAAATTGGAGTTACGAGGTTTCACATGACAGCAGCGATATCACATATATACTGATGCTTTTAGAATGATTCCACAAGCACATATTTCATGGTAGGAGACTCTTGTGACCGTGCAGCCTGATGGACGCCATGTTGCAACCTGTTGGTGCTTGTTGGTCTGAACCTCGCAAGATACAACAGACAAATACATAGAGGCTTTGTCATGTTGTTCCTTTTCTCTTCCTTTTCTCTTCCTTTTCTCTTCCTTTTCTCTTCCTATCTCTACGTATGTTTCATATCTGACATTATGCTTCTCTGTGTTTGTCTCAGTGACTTCTGCTGTTATTCTGCTCTTAATGCTGGAATCCACTTTTTCTTGTACATTTCATTCATGCAATCCAGTGTTGAAAATACTGATTGCATATGTTTAGAAGCATTATTATTATTATTTTTTTTTAAATTATTATCATTATTATTATTATTATTATTATTATTATCATTATTATAATTATTATCATCATTATTATTATGTTATCATTATTATTATCATTATATTATTATTATATTATCAGTATATTATTATTATTATTATTATGTTGTTATCATTATACTATGATTATTATTGCCGTATCCTGTCAGTGTTTTCTGCTGACCCAGTTTTCCATCTCCGTTTCATCTCTTCATCACTTTATTTCCTGTCCTCTCTAACATCTCCATGTCCAGGTTTCCTCCCAGGGAACCTTGTTGTTATTTATTAGTATTGAACTGTCTGACTGCAGGTGAGATAACAGCGTCATAGTGAAGCCTGTGATTAGAGCAGCCGTTCTAATTGGGGTAATAAATACTCAGTTAAATGAAACTCGGGGTCCCCGGGGGTCGCCGGGCCGCCGGGGGCCGCCGCCTCGCTGCTGTGATACAGGAGTTTATCTTAGCGCTGAGACGCATCAACAACTTTTAGAGCGCCGATTCGCCGAGGCTGCCGGGCACGGCGCCAAGCGTGAGAAAAGCTTGTTCAGGCTGCAGCAGACGCTCAGCAGCTGGTTACCTCGGCGACAAGCCGGGGGAAGCGACGCGACGCGACGCCTCAGACTGCAGCAGACGCTGAGTAATGGGGAGCGGTGGGACCAGAGAGGCATGTGGACACAGGTGTGTGTGTGTGTGTGTGAGAGACTGTGTGTGTGTGTGTGTGTGTGTGAGAGACTGTGTGTGTGTGTGAGACTGTGTGTGTGTGTGTGTGTGTGTGTGAGAGACTGTGTGTGTGTGTGAGACTGTGTGTGTGTGTGTGTGTGTGTGTGTGTGAGACTGTGTGTGTGTGTGTGTGAGAGACTGTGTGTGAGACTGTGTGTGTGTGAGAGACTGTGTGTGTGTGTGAGACTGTGTGTGTGTGTGTGTGAGACTGTGTGTGTGTGTGTGAGAGACTGTGTGTGTGTGTGTGTGTGTAGATTTATGGCTGTGAGAGCTTCTCTTCTCTGTGAAGGGAACAGCTCTTCTTCTTCTCTGCTCCATAAACATCCCCAGTGTCCGTCTGCGTCTCCTCTGTCTCAGCCTGACTGATTCATGTCTGGAAGCCCCCCGCCCCCCCCTCCTCCCCCTCCTCCCCCTCCCCCCCCCTCCCCCCTTCCCCCCCCCCCATATTGTGGGAGTATAATAAAATCCCTACATGGGGGTTGGGTGATGGTGTACGTCCACAATGTGTGAGGCGTGATGATGAAGCTGCACCAGGCAGGGTTTGAGTCTGAATCATGGATGATGCTGCAGCAGAGAGGACCTAATTGAGACCCTGCAGATTCGCTCGGTTTGCTCAGATTCGTTTCTGCTGTCAGGCTCGTTCACTGGAGGGAGATCCTCGCGGCGCACAGGAAGTGGCTAATCGGAAGTACTTGCAAGATACAACTGGCTCATGAAAAATATCTTCTGTTAGTCCCAAGTGGTTGTTTAGGTTTTCAAACCTGTAGTCCACTTTGGGCCCAATCAGAAGCTTTGGTTTGGTTTGGTTTGGTTTGGTTTCACATGGCAAAATTTCATACGCTCCATAATTTATCAACACAATCGTTTCCTTCATCGGTCAGAAATCTGGTGCGTGACTTCCTCCCGGGGTGAACCAACATGGACTCTGCTGGCGCTCCTGCCATGTGTTTGCTGCTAGCTCCTTGTGTTCACCCCCGTGATGCATCAGCCTCCTGGAGGTTTGAGAGACCAGATGAAACCCTCTCACCGAGGTCTCGGTCTGCTCGCTTTGGTCCGAGAGCGATTGACCAAGGGGGTCGGAGGTACCTGGTGGGTTCAGAGAGCAGATGGGTTACCGTTGAGCCTCCAGGCGGTGTTGTGCACGGTAATGTCCTCTTGATAACCCCGGTGACTTACCTGCTCTCAGCACCTCCCCTTTCCTCTGAAGTCCAGTCCAACCTCACACCGGATAGTGATCAGATCCTGGATCAGTAAACGCCACAGTGCTTGAAGTCGTCCCATATTGTGATTTAGCAGCTTGAGAACGTTTTCACTCTTACTGTCTTTCTCTTTCTGGTCCGGATAATAAATAATCACTACTGATATGATAAATGATTGTCTAACATTAAGACTTCCTTACAAAGTGAGCTTACACTTGAAGAACTTCCTGTCTCACTTCCTGTTTTTAAATCTTTGAAGGATTAGAAGCTGACCGTCCATGTTCAGCCTGTTTCCTGTTGTTTCTTTCATGATCATATTTTATTTGATTCCTTGTAAATTGTTTTCTGTCGTCTGTCTTTTATGTGTTGACTTGCCTGCTGCCGGTCTTGGTCAGAGAGTTTTAACCTCAATGAGTCTTTCCTGGTTCAATAAAGGTTTATATATATATGATGTGGTGTTATGTACTCAGCTCTTCCAGTTAAGGAGTCAGTCACTGTGTTGAGGCGTTTGAGGGTTGAGCAGATGAGTCATAAAAAAGGAAACAACCTTTTTTTTTAAGAGTCCTAATTGCTGCTGCTCTCCTCAGCACCGACTCTCTGCTCTACTGATGATGAGTAACAAAGCATCATACCAACATCCGCCCACTGCTTTCACTACTTCATGAGCCAACTTTAATACCGTAGAAGAAGAGTGTCGCTCAGCCCCCCCCCCCCCCCCCCCCCCAAACCTTTGTAGGCTGATGAGGATTTGAAGTTGCACTAAAGAAGGGAGACGTCAAAATAAAAGCCTGGCCTTGTCTGAATCTGACTCTGACAGTTTCATATAAATAAGTGGCCATTTATCTCCTCTGTCGCTGATTGATGTCACAACCTGCAGCCACTTCTGAACACTTTAAAACCACAAAACGTTGAGTATTTTATGACGAGGGACAATCAAGTGACAGCAGCATCCACATTAAGAAAAAGAGATTTAAACATCAGAAGATTGAACACAGAGAGAAAAACAACGATACTAAAACCACTGAAGCCCAACCTGATCACATGAGGGATCATTTATAGAGCTGTCCCTCTGGAGCGACCAGACGATCAGACGGTTTTAGAGGCTTCAACAGAGGATGACATGACCCCGCATGACCCCGCATGACCCCAAATGTCTGCTCTGTGTGGAAGAGTCCTTGAGCAAGACATTGAATCCCCCCTACCAGAGGAGGTGTGTGTGTGTGTGTGTGTGTGTGTGTGTGTGTGTGTGGACTTCAGGAGGTCGAGGCCACCTGGTGGTGTATCAAGTGGAGCTCCCCAGAGGTCGTGACCTCGGCTCCGCCCCTGCAGCTCCGTGGCAGTAACTACAGAGCGCTGCCTGTCTTACACCTACCATTAGATGTGACCTGTTTGTGTGTAATGACATACTTGTGTGTGTGTGTTCATCTACTTTTGCACACAATGACACGCTTGTGCTTGGCAAGTCAGACGTGTGCGTGTGAGTATCTGACGTGTGTGTGTGTGTGTGTGTGTGGACCGATAAACATCAGATATCGGCCAATCATGTCGTCCACCTGATATGATGACTCCTCCCTGAACACGGCTGTAAATGAAATGTTGTTTTCTTTGCACATTTGTTTGATTAATGTAATTGGTCAATTCTGTTTTTTGTGAATGAAGAATCTAGATGCTGTTTCAGAGGCTTTTCATCCTGATGAGGATAAAACTGAAAATGGTCAAATTGAAGAATCTTGAACATCAGAACTAAATATTGTCGATCGGCAACTTCAGGCAAACTATCGGTATCGGCCTTCAAAAACGTGTGTGTGTGTGTGTGTGTGTGTGTGTGTGTGTGTGTGTGTGTGTGTGTGTGTGTGTCCAGGGAAGCATCAGATCAACACCCTGGGTCACCAGCTGAAGATGAACAAACACTGTCTGGACACGGCCTTCAACTTCTACAAGATGGCCTTGAACAAACACCTGACCCGCGGCCGCCGGTCCTCCCACGTCATGGCCGCCTGCCTCTACCTGGTCTGCCGGACGGAGGGGACGCCTCGTATCCTTGCTGTTTTGTTTTTTTAATCATGTTCTTGTTCCCATGATGCCATTGGGCATCAAGGGGCAAATCAGGTCAGTCAGTCAGGGGTGAGTCAAACTTTTACAGAGAATCATTTTGTCAGTTGTGTTGCGTAACCGGTGTTGGAGCCAGGATGGGTTCACCTTCCCACCGCATTGCTTACTGGGCTCGTGTGTGTTTGTGCACAGCTTGTCTTGTTTTGGACGTCTGGGTAAAAATAGTCCTGCTCACTTCCTTTTGGAAGTGATGCTGTCACAGGAGAATCAGGACGAAGGAGAAGGAGAGCAGAACCAAGAGGAACCAGCTGTCTGATCAGGACCGACGGCTGGATGTGACAGAGCATCCTTACCTCCTTCCTTCCATCTGTCCATCTTTTTGTGCTTCTACCCTTCTTTCTTTCCTTCCTTCCTCCTCTTCCTTTTCCCCTTCCTCTGTTCTTTAGTGAGGGAAGTGTTTTCTCAAACTGGTCTAGATCTACAGCAAACTGTGATGCATTCACACTATATCATGAACAGCATGCTACCTGTAGCCTCTGATGCTACCTGTAGCCTCGTAGCCTCTGATGCTACCTGTAGCCTCTGATGCTATCTGTAGCCTCTGATGCTACCTGTAGCGTCTGATGCTACCTGTAGCCTCTGATGCTACCTGTAGCGTCTGAGGCTACCTGTAGCCTCTGATGCTATCTGTAGCCTCGTAGCCTCTGATGCTACCTGTAGCCTCTGATGCTACCTGTCTTTAAACATCAATATATCATTGTCAAATTAATTATGATACTGCATGAGAGCGTGGCTGAACCCATTGGTAGCCTCCATCTCAACAATCACTGGTGTTGTTAGTTTCTCAAAATTAAGACTACATTTCCCATAATCCCTGTTGCTTCCTGATGCAAAAAGAGGATTGTTGCTTCTTTGGTCAAAGGTTTTCTCTTTGTCTTTACAAAGAGGATCAACATGTTTGTGATTCCACTCCTTCCACCACGTGGTGATAGTTCATGTGACCGGGAGGTTGCCAGTTCGAGTCCCTCTATCTGGGCAAGTAATTCCCTGTGTGAATGTGAAGCAGGACAAACGAGCATTAGCTTTCAGCTCCCTGGTTATAGAGAGGTTAAACAAAACCAAACTCAACCTCATCTTTGTCATCTTGGATCATCCTCCCCCGATTCCTCCCTCCATCCTCCCCTCCCCTAGCCCCCCCCCCCCCCCAGTGAAACCAGATGTGTGGAAGGACCCGCTGTCGTTTATTTTCCTGATTAAGGGAGTTGTCTGTAATCTCCAGACGGCGCGCTCCAGGATTATCTTTTCCATTTCATCTGCACTGCTGCTAATTCCATTGTGAGGCCTTTTAGAGGAGCGCCACTAATCCAGCGTGGCAGCCGGGGGGGGCAGGTGCACCTGTCGCCACGGAGACCCTGTCGCCACGGAGACCGAGGCGTCCAAGCCTGGCGTGGTCACCGGGAGGATGGGATGACCGGAGGCTGATGGAGCGTGTGCGTGTGTGTGTGTGTGTGTGTGTGTGTGTGTGTGTGTGTCAGGCCAGGTGACGCCTCAGTGTCACGGTGTATTTACTCGCTGCTTCCTGAGCTGATTGTGTTCAACGTGTTTGATTTAATCGTCGCCGACCCCCCGCTGTGCCGCTCTGACACCGGGACACACCGACAACACTCAGGTGGATGTTTTGATCGCAGGCTGGAGGGCAGCTGAAGGGTATTGTGTTTTTTCTGGTGTAATCCGGTTGAGAGCAGTCTAAGTACATTACAGTCTAACTACGTTCAGCCACGGCTGATGGAAACAAATGGGATCTTCTCCCTGCTCTCCCCAGGGATCACCTGTCAATCAAACAGAGTGTCCAGTACTGTGACGTCTTCCTCCTTGGATTTCCTGTTGATGGAGTTTGAGTTCCTGTAGGTGGCGCTCTTTTCTTTGTCTGTTCAGCCACGGTGGCTATCGCTGCTCATGCTAACTACCCAGTTCTTCTTCTGATGAAGCGTTAAAGTATCAGATGGGAGTTTACTGGAGGTGAATTAGACACTGTGTGGTCCATCCCTCCCATCTGGCAGCTCATTGGGCCAAAACAAACCATGTAGTATTTTCCTGTCTGTCAACTTCCTGTTGTCTGCCTTAACCTGCTGCTCAGACATGCTGCTGGACCTCAGCGATCTTCTGCAGGTACGTTTCCATCAGTCACAGATGTTCCCGTTCAACCAACACATCACATTCAATGCACTACTTGGCTGGAGCCCTGAGGGGGCGGGGCTAGTTGTCTGTTAATGATTGACCATTGAGGACCGGGGAGGGAAAACCTTTAGAGCTGCTCAGACTTTGAAGAAAATCCCTTTCTTGAAGTGATTCATCTGTACACACACACACACACACACACACACACACACACACACACACACACCATAGTACCACAGTGCGTCTATGGTTAACTGCTTGGTCCCGTAGTCATCTTGTAGACTTGCACCCATATAATTTAACCAAAGGGTGTAAATTTAGACCCCCCTCCCCCTTCCTCCCCCTTCCTCACCCCCTCACCCCCCCTCACCCCCCCCCATCTGTCTGCAAATTTAATGGCCACCGATTCAGAGTGAGTCAGGGGTGTGGGTGGCGGTGGGACATTTCTCAGAGTCACAGCTGGTTGAGTGCTTTTATTTTTATGCTCCCAGCTGTCCTTGAGGAGCCGCCGCCCCCCCCCCCACTCCCCCACCCACTCCCACCCACTCCCCCACCCACTCCCACTCCCCGGTATGTGGAGGATGGGAGTGGGAGGGGGGTTGGATGGTTAGCTTACAGGGCTGGTGATATTCCACCAATCCCACCGATTGAATGCAGCCCCACCCAGGCTGTAGAATGAAGGTATTGATTAGGGTTAGACTGATATATCAGGCTGGTATTGCCCTTTTATTAAATATCTATATACATTCTTGTAATGTTTTGATATTGAAGATATTAAATAGTGTCACAAAACATCGTCTGTCAGCAGCTTCAAACCAAAACTCAGTATCTGCTTTCAAAACCCTCCCCGGTCGAACCTCCTGATCGTCTTTCCCTTTTCATTCTTTGAGCCTCCCAAGTTGTTTTTGTTTGAACTGCCCTCCAGCGTTCCCCTTGACTCCCAATTACCGCGTCCACCTGTTGAGACTCGGCCTCAAGGTGTCGAGTAACCGCACCGGGTTTTTGACGGTGCACCACGTTGAGCTGACCCCGGCCCTGGAGAACCCCACTTAGCGCTGCACAGGAAGCGTTCAATTAGAGACTCGACATACTGTTGGTCTCACTGATCCAAACCTTCAGAAGATCAATACAAGCATAAGATGAATCTGAAGCTTTTAGATGAGTGATGTTGTCAGTTTCCAGTCACTAATCGTGTAATATCGCCGATATTGAAGCATTTAAATTCCTTCAGACTGGAGTTTTGTTCCACAACATGAATGGAGGATCGTCGTACGTCCCGATAGTTTCCACCGTTAATTTAATGTACTTGTGAATGAACTTTGACTGGAGGTGAAATCTGCAAGAGACTAATAATCATGAGTAATGATCGGCATGACCAGTCCACCACCACCGTTTTGTGTTTGAATTCCTAACTGGACTGCAGCTCCCAGAATAGAAGGGGAGCGGCTCGGTGGGGGTGAGGGGGGGGTGAGGGGGGGTGGGGGTGACAGTCAGGGACCCAAACCCCCCCCGGGATCTGGAGAGTCGGTCTGAAGGAATGAGAGGGAGCTGACCCGGGATCACCACCTGGTCCTGGAGCTTTCACTCCCTCCTCCTCAGGCTGTAGTCCTGAGACCGATAGACTTCCAGGATTTACTGCTGAGCCTTCTGGGTAGAAGACAATGAAACATCTGTGATGGGAGGTGCAGAGTTGATAACCCCAGTGACTCCTCCCCCCTTCCTCTCACCTCCACTCCAGGTTTCTAGATGGACGCCCAGCCTGGTGTGCTGCTGACAGTCCATCAGATCCTGGAGACCAAAGTCTGACCAGAGCGTGTTTAGATTTGAAGTTTCACTCCAAAACATGAAACCAATTCATGAAAATGACTTGATGTTACTCAGAATCTCAAACATCCAAGTAATTATATAAAATAAAATGTTACTTTCTTTGTTATCAACGGTCTTGAATAATAACTGAATAACTAATAATATACTGAATATTATTAATGAATAATAACTTCATATTATTTTATTATTTAGTTTGCTGATGATAAATTGCTGATAAATTGATCATGCCTTGGTCAGATACAGGAATGTGATCAGGATCGATGTGAATCATAAAATCAATACCTGTAAACCTGAAATGTTCATTTGTGATCCTGTCAGTGTAGAAACCGCGAAAGCCCAGTATAATAATAATATAATAATCTGTTAGTGCATCGGTGTATCAGTCAGACCCTTCAGATACAGCGGGGGGGGGGGGGCGATTGACTGGGAGATAGAAAGTGTGATTAGAAATGATTGGGCGCCGTGAGTTCAAGACCTGGAAATAATCGGCTGCCTGCAAATAGCGCCGGAGCTCAGCTTTTAATCACGTAGTGAAGTGAGATGCTCTACAGCCTCCGGGTCGATTGCGTAACCTGGAGCGTTTAACCTGGCGGTGATGCAACGGCCCCGTTTCCCATCCCGGCCTCTCATTCAAACACATCATCCTGCCGGCAGCTTCCAGAAAGTCTTCTTGACTGGAAAACATCCTGATGTTATGGTTTGGTTGTGTTGTTTTTCTGAGGGGGGTTCATGGTCCTCGGTAAACATCACGTGATAAGCCTTGTGTAATCACGGTTCTCCTCCACAGGTGAACGTTTACGTCCTGGGGAGAACGTTCCTCGTCCTGGCCAGGGAGCTGTGCATCAACGCCCCAGCGATAGGTACCCACCTTACCTTCACCTTCCACCTTCACCTTTACACCTTCACCTCTACACCTTCACCTCTACACCTTCACACTGCAACACCTCCTGAATCAGACTGAACCACTCAAGATGTCATGTGGCAGATGCATTACTGTAACATGAGTGTATAGATGTTTGGTATTGTGGCCAAAGTGGGAATCAAACCCTTAACCCCTGCAGTGTTAGTGCCATCCTCTACTCCTTTAACTACACAGGGAACAGGACCTTTTAATTCTGGCAGTGTTGGACTCCTCCCACTAGGCACCGACCTTCAAGAATTTAAGTTTAAACTGAATTTTCTGTGGGCCAGATTGACCTAATAAGGACTAAATCTAAGTCACCGTCTCTTCGTGTGCATCCACTTTTAGCCTCCTGGACGGTGCCAGCAGCTCTGCTCTTCGTTTTAGTGAAACCGAGGTGTAGTTCCTTCCGGCGTAACTAGAGGGCGCTGCTGTCCCTCAGATAGCCTCCTCCAGACTCCACACAGGCACATTTCTGGCTTCAGTCACATTATAACCTTTATGTTTTTTTTCCATCAGGTTTATAAGCATTCTTGTACAGAACAGATCTGGAGTCTGCCAGCATCAAGCTGTCAGCAGTTAAATCGTATTTTACAAAAGACACAACGATGCAGAGGCCGCTCTCTCTGAAGTGCAAAACAACTTCGTTTTTTTTTTTTTTTTTTAACACGGTTCTACTGTCTGCATCATTAACCATAACACTATACATGAAGTTTGCTCCTCGTGTGATATTGCTGCTCAGACTACCGTAACAACATGATGGACTTGCAATTACACCATTTGAAGCGGTCCCCTGCTTGTTCCCGTTGTGGAGCTCAGCTTGGTTACATAACCACAAAGCGCCGTACTAATGTTGTCTCTAGTAACTCGGAGTAACTCGGAGTAACTCAGCAAATAACGTTAAGTGTAACCCGGCAATTAAATTAAAAAATAACATTAAATTAAATAAGATGAAACAACGGTTCCTTCACTTTTAAAATAGTCTCTTAAAGAACTAACCAGGCCATTTAGTGACATTACTCTAGTGTCTTTAATGCTACATTACTCGAAGGCTCTGAGGCGTGGATGAAGCGGCTCCTCCATCCGAGGTCCGGACCAGTGTAGTGCAGCTTATGCATAGAACACCAGCTCTGGGATCTGGCCTCCCTGTACCCCCGGTCCCGTTGGTGCTGTCTGAGGAGCACTGGAACTGAAATGTCACTTTCCCACACTGCACCTCCGTCATGCCCTCCTGGCCGAAGTAGCTCAGTTCGTTCCCGTCCAGCACGGCGCTGACGGTGTGGAAGGCGTCCTGCTCCACCTGAACGGGGTGCTCGAACCACACCGAAAACGTGCTGCTCGACCCGTCCGACACAAAGCTGGTCAGGTTCTGCGCCAGGATCACCCCTTGTCTCTTCAGTTCAATTTTGACGCTGTACTCGGCCTTGCCGCCGCTCGACCCGTACAGCCCCAGACCAGCGATAAACATCCTCTTGTCCACTGCGAACTGAATGCTGTCGCAGCGGCCGCGGTAGCGCCACTGGTTGCTCCGGTAGGCCGAGGACTGGAAGCGGTGGCACCTCTGCGGCGCCAGGCCCTGCCTCGGAGCCAGAGGGAACTCCAGCTTGGGCTTGGTGGCCGCCGTGTACCACAGGAAGACACTGTGCGTCTCTTCCAGCGTCAGGATATCGGACTGCGCCGCGCCATCGGCAAATTCCTCCAGGCTCATGGTGGGGATGCGCACTAGGTACAGCGCCTTGCCCAGGACGTTCCTTCTGTTGTGGGTGGTCGGCCCCAAGCCTTGCCTCTTGCACTCTGCCGTGGCCCAGCTCATCACCGCGTCGAAGACCACCACCTCCTTGGTGTTGAGGGTCTCTCTCCGCAGGATGATGTCCAGCGTCTGCAGGTCGATCTCGCAGAAGCCCTCGGAGCCGAGGGCCAGCTCGGCCTGGGCGTCGATCACCTCCCAGCAGCGCTGCGTCAACTCGGGCTCCTCGAACAGCCGGCTCTGGGACAGCAGCACGCAGGCGTTCTTGGCCTCCAGGCTGGTTTCCAGGAAGTTGACGCAGGCCTTCGCCAGCGCCGGGACAATGTACTTCTTGGCAGCGTACAGAGTGGCCAGCACCGTGTCCGCCTCTAAATCTATCTCATCGCTGTACATGTACCTGGGAGAGGGAGAGGAGCCTCACAGTCACTTTGCTCACCAAGTTCATTAGATGCAGTGTTAACACATGGTACAAGCACATCAGGAACATGGTAGACAGGGTTTCTATCATGGTAAGAGACTTAAGGTCCTTGAAAAGCACTTGGGAACTGTTCATCTCTTCGTATTATTTCTACTGCATCACTAGAATATACCAACAAACACATGTAAGATGACTTGACACGTCCTAGCCCGTTCTCTCTAAAGGCATAACAAGCAACAGTCCCATGGTTCTGGCTTAGGCAACGCTATTGAATGAGCAACAAAGGCGGGCTATTTATATCTTCTAGTCTGCATATATTCCCTTCTAAGAAATTGTTAGGCTTTGGATGAGGAAAGGAAAAAAAAAATGTTTCTAGTTGAACAAAGAGCGCTGAGAAAACCAGCAATTACAGAGCACTGTGCTGCTGCCACGGCGCTCTGGCGCTCCCAGCATTTTGGCATTCGACTCTGCTTAGCTTTGGATGAGTAATAATATGCTTTGAAGTGACACTGACTGCGCTTGTCATCTCTTCTTCTGGTCGGTTACGTGAGTGATGGTGAGTGGCTTACTTCAGCAGAATTAGAAAAGCAGCAGGTTCCACATCTGGGATATGGATCTCAGACTCCTCCTCCGCCAGATCGCCATAAAACATGGCACAGAAGACGGAGCTTCCCACGGCCAGCACATACTGCAGGGAGGGAGGGACGGACGGACAGACGCATCAGTGACACATGCAGCCAGAATGACTCCCTAAATACTACAAACGTACAATCATTTGTTGGGTGGCATTGGCGCGCAGACACACAACAACTTGCTCAGTAACACAGTAAATATTGACATGTGGTGCAAGGAAAACAGGACCTGGCGTGCAGTAGAATATACACATCACTGTGCATGCACTCAGACGCCGTTTGTGAGCGTCTGTCTTTGTGTCTCTGTGTTTATAACCGATGCTCAGGGATAAAAAAAAAATAATAATAATCTAAATGTTTTACCTTGTGCGCTGGAACTCTCTGCGATTCCCCCATGGGGCCAACAATGAAGTGGACATCAGCCATCAGCTCGTTGTTGAACATCAAGGCATTCCTACAAGCAAGAAGGTTTATGGATTAGAAGATACCCCCCCGCTGTCACAGGTCTGAATCCGCCTGCTGGTGTTTGGTACAACACATGCATGCTGAGATGTATCATGATGCAGCCTGTACATGACAAGGTGGATCTACTGCAGGTGAGGAAGAGGAAGAAAAAACCACTATAATGTTCCTATAGTGAATAAAAAGGTGTTATTGTACTTTAAGGTATTTTTTAATATCTTATAGTATCGCTATCATATAGGGGCTCAGTGTGTCTGTGATAGTCAACAGACAGTTTAGCGACCTTATTCTACTTTACGGTGTTTTAACCTCCTATGATGTCACCACAGAGCTCGTGCTGTCCGCGGGGTTACCTCTCTCTCAGCGTGGGGTGGCTGCACTGCCAGCTGGGTGGGTCTATGTTGTTGTTGGTGATGTTCTGCTGGGTGGTCGGGGTGGTCGCGGCGCGGCCGGACGGGCTGACCGGGACGTCTTTCGTCTTGTCGGTCTGCGCTACCGTAGTGCCGTTGGCCAGGTTGGTGTTGGCGGCGGGGTACAACTCCGCAGCCATCTTCTGCTGCTGCTGCTGCTGCTTCTTGCTCGTCAGGGACAGGGTCAGGATCTCATAACATACCGGCAGCCTGCCCGGGTGCTTGCCGACCTTTTTGGACTTTTTCAGTGTTTCTGGAAGTAAGAGGAGATAAGTCAGACACCTCATGATCCGGCCATGATGGAGCAACCTGCAGTCTGCCGTTGGCATCGGCACGAGCGCTCTCCTCTTCCCGGTGGAACCAAATCGAACGGGCTCGAGGGTTTATTTAGCGGCGACTTCAACCCCGTCTGTCTGAAAATGACACCGACGACGCTGCTTTAAAAAAACGTTTATCGATTATGAAGTCTACTAACCCCGGATCAGTTTTAAGAGCAACATGAAAATATCCGTCCAGCGGAGTCTCCTTTCCTTCCCCCAAACTTGAATCAAAACCACTTTTTCTCCCTCCCGGCGGTCATCTCCTCCTCTCCGGACGGAGATGTGTCCACGAAGCGTCGCTTATTTTCCCTTTTTCAGCGAACGTTAATCCGGAGAGTCGTCTGCGAGCAAGTCCGTCCCTTCTCCCTCCCTCCGCCTTAATCCTGCCAGATATTTTCCCTTTCTCTCCAAAAAGCGACTACCGACCGATCCGGGGCCGGAGGGTCTTGCGTGGCGGCCGTGTGCGTGCGAGGTAAATAGTCATTTGTCGGGAGTTTTTCTGCTCTGGTCTATTTTTTATTTTCGCTGTAATCTCCTCGGACGCGCAGCTCGCCGTGGACAAATCAGATTTACGCACAGCTGTGATGTCAGGAGGCCAGAAGCGCCGCCCCCAGCAGCGCTCCGCAGAGTGCGTCAGAGCAGAGCGCACGAGCCGCAGAACGCCTCCCATCCGCTGCACTGGGGGGGAAAGACATGACCCTCCAGCCTGTGGTCACTATGAGGCAGAACAACACACATACATATATATATATATATATATATATACTTATACTTACTTAGATGTATTTGTACTGCACATGTCTCATATCTACAGGCAGGCTTCCTCCGCTCATGAAAACCTGGAAAAGTCACACAAACTGCCGGGGGAAGTTATGGGAACTGGAACATGTGGATATAGTTTTGGAATTGTCATGGAAATTTGTATATAATCTTTTTTTCCGACCAGTGAAATGTTGAATGTTTCGGCTTGGCTGCTCGTTGATCCACTTCCCAGATCAGAAACGTCCTGATAGTATCGGTCCTCAGTGGAAGATAGTCAGCAGATAAAATGGGACATTTGTAACACAGACTAACTGTGTTATATGTCATGGAAGAGTCTTGATCAGCCTCTTATATTTAGTTGTATTTATACATACTGCACATGTTCTACTCTGCAGTCCTGTGTTGACGTCGGTGGCAGTGCTCATTCACATTACTGCACAGTTTATTATTCTATTTTATTTATTTTATTTGTCGTCCTCCTTTTGTTTCTACTGTTGTTATGTTCTGTTACCTTTTGCTGCTGCAGTGACCTAAATCCCCCTCAAGGGCTCAATAGTTTCATCCACCAGTATCAACACAAGTTAATAATTGTATACCTTTTTCTCTAAACACCCTGTCCTTACATACCTTACATCAGTCTGATACTCCTTATGAAGATTTGTTCCCTCTGTTCCCTCAGTGAAGAGGAGGGTAAACTGAGTTAGGTTTACGCTCCACGACATCCCAGTATAGTGATAAATAATAAGGTGGGTGAACTGTGACCCTCTGGTCCGTGATCATTATGAGGCTAAACAACCACCAATACAAATCAATAACTCCACCCTACCCTCTCATAACTCACATCAGTTTGGTTCTACTGACTGTGGTGAATACTTTGATTTGACATTATAAAGGTTTGTCAACATTTATGATGTAAAATAGATGTCAAACTAAACTGACCTCCAGTCAGTGGACACAAAAAATACACCAGTAGAGACAAACATCTATTTCAGAAGTAGGTATACATGTTTATATCCATTACTGTAGAAGTAGAATCTGGATTAATAAATGCTTAAATGTTGAATTATGTTGTTAAAATGACAGAAATGATCCAATTATACTATAATAACTACGATATAATACGATAATACTCCTGATCCATAAACAAATGACTCTTTGAGGACTGACTCGTCCTCATAACGTACGTCAGTCTTCATGATGACAGACGGTCTACTGTTCATTTAGGTGTTAAATATTTAAGTCGCCGTCGTCCTCGAGCTTTGAAGAGATCGACGTTTGCCTCCAGAGATGACGTTCATGAAGTAGTTATTGTGGGGGAAGTGTTGTGAACTGATTTAAGTTGAAACCGCTCTGTTGTCATTTCTACAACAATAATACTTTAAAAAACATTTTACAATCCAAAATGTCTGTTTGACATTATTCACTCACAAGGCTGAAAATGAACTACTGCAAAGGATAGATAGATAGATGGATAGACAGACAGACAGACAGACAGACAGACTGTCTAAATGAAAGTGCTGGGTGTCTGATGAGATTCAGCCATCTCCACTGTCTGTCATCAACTCCTGCTGCTCCTCGCCGTGACTCTCAGGTCGGGTTACGTAACGGATTTAACTTCAAGGCGAGTTTGCTCACAAAGCGCTTTAGACGAAACGGGTTCATCACAACGAGCTTCAGAGAGCCGGAGAGGACGGAAATACAAACACACCGAGGACAGACGCACCAGACGCTGCAGTATCTGGAGCCCCGAACACACAATTAGATGGAAACCACAGCAGAGCAGCGATAAATATATTTATGAACCGCTTTTAACAAACCGGCTCGCCACAGAGAGAGAGGCACGGCTGCTTCCTTAGACACAATTAAAGGGAAAATACACCCTAAAACACTTTAACACTCTTAGAAGAAACAACTTTTAATGGTGTATGTTGCATTTCTGGGTCCGTCATGGATGACTGGCCATATGTAGACGACGTGACTGCATGTTGAAGTATTTGCAGCTACAAGGTTTGATAGCAGAAGATGTTTGGGCATCGGTACACGGCAGGTTTTGGTTCAGGTTGAGGGAAAGTGGGCGCACCCCGAAAAAGTAAATTGCAACGCTTCACCACAAAATCCCTCCGGGGACGGCCCGACGACGGCCCGACGGCCCGACGGTCCGACCGACGGCCCGGCGGCCCGGCGGCCCAACGGCCCGAGCGCCCGACGGCCCGACGGCCCGACGGCCCGACGACGGCCCGAGCGCCACACATTGATTTTTCTTTTAAAGAATCTGTTTTTTTTTCCTGCCTGGCCTCGCTTTTATAGACACACTGCACTAAAACTCTGAAACCCGGAGCAGCGATGGCCGGCTTCAGACGTATCATTACCCGGTGCGGAGGGGGAAGGGATCTGCCTGGATCTGATTACCGGCTGGCTCCACCGGCTCTCTAAGCACAGCCACTAACTTCAAAAGATATTTGACTCCTCCGTCACCGCCGGGCCGTGAAACTTGACTTTTTGTCTCCCGGCTGCAGCGGCGAGAGGATTCATAATGTCACCAGCAAATTAAAGTCCTGAGCCGGTAGAATAAGTTTCAGAATAGAAAAGACTAAAGGCAAATTGGCTTCCTGCCAGTCAATTTCATTGCAGAAGCAGGTGGTCCCGGTGTGTGTTTTCTACTCAGCAGAAAGAAACTATTCCTCCATAAAGTTCACAGTTTGCTCTAGTAGAGGAGTGACTCAGACATTTGAGCAGCATAAAGGTTAGAGGCTTGTGACTGGAAGGTTGCCGGTTCGAATCCGTGAACCAGCTGAGAAAGGGTTAGGGTCTCTCCTGCTACCGGCGAGGTTCCTTTAAGCGTAAAGCCGAACACCAAGTTCTCCGGTGGAGCGTTTAGCAGCCAGCAGGAGAAGACCGGTTGTTCTGGAACATCAGTATGAAGGAGGATGTTGCTTCAGGCTGCCGTCACACCTGCACTTGTTTTTTATCCAAACCAGAGATAGAAGTTGACTTATAGGCGTTGTTGTATTTGGTTCAGGCTGTTCAGTAGAAGTGGATTGTAAACAGAAGTGAGTCACATGACAAGAGTTGTGGTAAGCCGTCGTCCTGCGAGGATCGAGAGTCGAGACAAACCCTCATCCTGTGACGTCGTCTACGCTCTCTGCTGTAATGAACCTTCTGCCATGTTCATACCAGGAGACATAGTTGGATATGAGCGTCTCGTTGTACCCATAAAACCTTGTTGTTTCCTGTAGCTGGGTGGGATGACGTGAGGTGCGTTTTCAGGCGTCTTACTAAAGGAGTTTTGGTGTGAATGCACTTTTAAAACGACCTGAAACGACCTCTTCCTCTCGCCACCAGACCCTTGCCTCTACATCCCCCGGTTCGCCCACCTGCTGGAGTTCGGGGAGAAGAGCCACGAGGTCTCCATGACGGCGCTCCGACTCCTGCAGAGGATGAAGAGGGACTGGATGCACACGGGACGAAGGCCGTCAGGACTCTGTGGAGCAGGTAACCACGAGGCGAGGCGGCGGTAAATAAAATATCTCATCTCTCATGTTGTCGAGGATTCGTTTTGACAGGTGAGCGGGTTTGGCGGCAAATCCCTCGGGGCCTTGTTAGAATCTGGGTTGGGAAAGTGATTTGCACGCTCTGCTCCCTTATTAACACCTATGATCAAGGAGCCCTTCAGTAGTTCAACACAAATATCCTAGGATTTGAACTTTTATGAACTTTCATGCCCAAGATATTCCAAAAAGTTAAAACCAGGTTGTTAACCGACTTTATCCCAAGCACCTTACAGCATCACAGTACATACATTTTAGGTGTAGGCGGTGGAGGTCGAACCCGTGACCCTGTTGGTACCATGCCAAGAGAGACCTGGGTCAATGCCCCGGGACAGCAAGTATCCACCCTGCTGAAGTGTCCTTGAGCACGAGACCCGGGGGTGGGGGGTTATGTAGCTGACCTCTGACCTCTGACCCCCCTGGAGGATGCAGGTGAAAAGAACATTTCCTAATGTGGACCAGTTGTGTTTCTCACGTTAAACTGTCTGAATGTCAGAACCAGTTATCCTGACGCCTGACATGGCAGAAGAGAACGTTTTGACCACCAGACAGTTTTCAGACTAGATTGGATCCTTCAAATGACGGTTTCTTACCCACCAAAGAGGTCAGTAGTTACCAGCACTTGGTGACTGGTGTTGATTTCCCATCATCCTTTGTTCACTGGTGCAAATATGCGACACCACTGATCTCCCAGGAGGCTCCACCCCCTTCTCTCCTCGTTGCATCTTCACCGGTGTCAACCTGAATACCCCCCCCCCCCCCCCCCCCCCCCCCGCCGTGAGTACGTTTACGCTCACGGTTTCAACTGTCGTCTTTCTGTGTTCCTCTGCTGCATCTCCTGAATAATGGATTGCTGATCATAAATCATTGAAGAGGATAAACTGAGACGGAAGAGGAAAAGTTTGTTCCCCAATATGACGCAAACATCGCTGTTGACGGAGCAAAACCACGTATCTACACAGTTTATTTTTTTAGGAAGGAAGAAACAAACCTTTTCCTCATTGACACCCGTGACTTTTGGAGGTCAGACAAACGGGTTTCAAGGTCACAGGGGTCACAAAACTCTTGTCAAGACGCCGCGATGCTGCCGCTTCTTCCTTGAACTCAAGTTACGTGGTTTCTCGGCGACGGCGGTGAGATGTTTGATTTGAAAGCCGCCCACTTCAGTCCTGCAGGCTGTTAGAAGTGTGCATGTAGTAGTAGCGTGCATCTATCTTTCAGCAGGCTGCGGTGCTCGCCGCGCTAATGACGCTTATATAACTGTTCCCCTTCAAGGCTCTGCAACTTATTGCATAATATTAGTGTTGTTGTTACTCCCTTTTTAAAAACTATTTTTTTGTGAACTGTCGGCTTGGGCACACACACACACACACACACACACACACACACACACCATCTTTAATGCAAGTCTTCTAATATCTGCGAGTTCAGCAGAATTGCCTAAAATAATCTTGAAAAATATATGAAAAAATAGTGTGTGTGCTTAGTGACGTGTTCACTCCTGTGTTTTGGTGTTATATATTATGTGTGTGTGTGTGTGTGTGTGTATGTATGGATGTTTGCATTTCAAAACACTACATATCAATTTTGGACCAAATGATCACATGATGTTCGTAGCTCAGTATTTAAAAACACCAATAATTACATCCAAAATGTTTTTTTGTTGTAGTTTATATTATTTTGTCTGTTAGTTTGTATTATATATGTCTTTTTTTTTTTGGGTGGTGCACGGTGGGGGAATAATATGTTGTTGTAAATTGCCCGGTTGTTCTCGTCGGTTAAACTTCATCCTAACCTGTTTCATGTCCTCAGCTCTGCTCGTCGCCGCTCGCATGCACGACTTCCGCCGCACCATCAAAGAAATCATCGCCGTTGTGAAGGTGTGTGAAAGCACGCTGAGAAAAAGGTGGGTGGGAAAATCTTCCTCCAAAGCAAAATAGTGCAAATCATCAGTTGCAATGACACGTTTTGTTCAGTTTGATTTATCTTGATTTATGTATTTTATTGATTTATTGTATCTTCATTTCCCCTGTTGTTGCCTCGTCCTGAGTCAGATTGACTGAGTTTGAGGACACGCCCACCAGTCAGCTGACCATTGCAGAGTTCATGAAGACGGACCTGGACCAGGAGTGTGACCCGCCCTCCTTTAAGGCCGGACTGCAGAAGAAGAAACTCCAGCAGGTGTGGATGGGACGTCCTGTTAAGTATAGGAACATGGAGAGGAAACACAGGCTAGCTGGTTGGTTCTCATCCTGGGGCCACGCGATGAAAACACACATCTCCAATACAGTTTTACTATCTATTATCTATTACTATTATTAAAAGGAGTATATAGCAGCCTCAAGGCACATAGACTAAAATAGACTGACAAGAAAATAGGAAAATCATGTGGTGTCAGAGTTCACCCTCAACAGGGTTTCAAGTCGACATTGATTGTGTGTTGGGGGGTTTGTGAGCTGAAAGGTTGAGCACCGCCGCTCTCAGGCTAACCTGCATTAACAGAGACTGGTACCAACTTACCGGTTTGCTGTAGGACACCAGTACCCAGATCTGCTGTGCCGATCTGTCCTGGCCCACAGAAACCTTGTATCTCCAAAAAAAGAATTGAAGGACAAACAGGCAGTTATTGCTGCCTTGGATATTCAGTGAAATATCTCCCCCATGGGACACGATGTAAGGTCAGCTGTCAGTTACAGCAAAACAAGTGCAGATTCTGTACCGCCCCCTGCAGAGGATTGGTTTAAAAGCTACTGCTAGCTAGTAAATGATTTTAAAACACATTGTAAAAACGTCCATAGTCCATGTTGGACTGAGAACTGTGACCAAAACGAGCCACATTGTGAAAGATAAGATTGTATTTGCAACAGTATAAACCCAACAGTATGAACCCAACATTATGAACCCAACAGTATAAACCCAACAGTATGAACCCAACAGTATGAACCCAACAGTATGAACCCAATAGTATAAACCCAACAGTATGAACCCAACAGTATGAACCCAATAGTATAAACCCAACAGTATAAACCCAACAGTATAAACCCAACAGTATAAACCCAATAGTATAAACCCAACAGTATAAACCCAATAGTATAAACCCAATAGTATGAACCCAACAGTATGAACCCAACAGTATGAACCCAACAGTATAAACCCAACAGTATAAACCCAACAGTATGAACAGTATAAACCCAACAGTATGAACCCAATAGTATAAACCCAACAGTATGAACCCAACAGTATAAACCCAACAGTATAAACCCAACAGTATGAACCCAACAGTATGAACCCAATAGTATAAACCCAATAGTATAAACCCAACAGTATGAACCCAACAGTATGAACCCAACAGTATAAACCCAATAGTATAAACCCAACAGTATGAACCCAACAGTATGAACCCAATAGTATAAACCCAACAGTATGAACCCAACAGTATGAACCCAACAGTATAAACCCAACAGTATGAACCCAACAGTATAAACCCAACAGTATGAACCCAACAGTATGAACCCAACAGTATGAACCCAACAGTATAAACCCAACAGTATGAACCCAACAGTATAAACCCAATAGTATAAACCCAACAGTATAAACCCAACAGTATGAACCCAACAGTATGAACCCAACAGTATGAACCCAACAGTATAAACCCAACAGTATGAACCCAACAGTATAAACCCAATAGTATAAACCCAACAGTATAAACCCAACAGTATGAACCCAACAGTATGAACCCAACAGTATAAACCCAACAGTATAAACCCAACAGTATGAACCCAATAGTATGAACCCAACAGTATGAACCCAACAGTATGAACCCAACAGTATGAACCCAACAGTATGAACCCAATAGTATGAACCCAACAGTATGAACCCAACAGTATGAACCCAACAGTATGAACCCAATAGTATGAACCCAACAGTATGAACCCAATAGTATGAACCCAATAGTATGAACCCAACAGTATGAACCCAACAGTATGAACCCAACAGTATGAACCCAATAGTATGAACCCAACAGTATGAACCCAACAGTATGAACCCAACAGTATAAACCCAACAGTATAACACTGAACACCAGAAGGTCGTTGAGTTGCTGCAGTGTGAAGATTCATAGAAACAGCTTCTGCATTAGTAGAGATTTTACTTCCTCTCATGACGCAGCAGACGAGGTTTCTTGGACGGCGTCTCACACCAACCAACCCAACGGCCTCATGTCTGGTACTGGGAGAATAAAAGCCCTCCTGAAAGCAGAGGCAGCTGCTGCCAACCACCCACAGTTCCCACAGTGCAACAGTCTTCATTGTCAGATATTTAACCTGGTAACACGTTCCCCCTGTGGTTGCTATTGGATTAGGAGGAGGCTTTCATTCTTCCTTTCAATTTCTGTTCTTTATCCTCCTCCCTCTAGCTGGAAAGCGAGTTGGAGAAAAAGATGGATGACGTTGAAGGTATGAATACGATCTCCTTGTCTGTTTGCCATCGAATCAAAGACGTGTTGATCTGCAGGCTGCTTTCATTTGTTTTGCTTGGAGAACGAGTTCTGTCAGCAGTTAGCTTCGCAGTCATGATGCAGACAAAGTTTGGTTAGATGTGTTTTCACCGACGGGGATATCTCTCAGCTGGCCTTGACTCAACGCTACAGAGACAGATCGTTGGGTTCGGTTGAGGCTTGACGGAGAAATAAACCACTTTCTCTGCAAATGTGGATGGAAAACGGCACTCAGAGCCCTGTTGTTGACATTATTATAATGTCATGTTACTGATGTATTGTACTGTAATCATGGAGCTCAGGGAGACGTGATTCAAAGGGTCACCGAGAAAAATCACAAGCAATGTGACCAGGAACTCACTTGACTGTACGATCATCTTGAATGAATGAATGAATCTTTGTGATCTTCAAGTTTAAGCCTCTTTTTGCCGCTCATTGTAAGTCAGTCTGGATAAGAGCATGGTCTACATCAGTGGTTCTCAATCCAGTCCTCAAGGACCCCCTGTCCTGAAGGTTTTAGCTCCAGCTCTACTCAGACACCTGAACCAATTAAGGTATCATGAAAACCTGAAGCCTCTAATTGGTTCAGGTGTCTGAGTAGAGCTGGAGCTGAACCCTCCAGGACAGGGGGTCTTTGAGGACTGGATTGAGAACCACTGGTCTACATGCTGTCAGTGTCATAAGCAACTGTGATCTTCAAATTCTGGAACGATCCCTACGAAGTCAAAGACGTTCTTGTTTTGTTCTTCACCTCAACAGAAGAGATCCAGAGCTACCAGGATGACATCGACACGGAGCTGGAGACCTGCCGGCCCAAGCTGAGAGGCGTGTACGCCGCCTACGCCAAGAAAGGTACGACACCACGGGTTCGCGTGGAAAGCAGGGGTTGGGGTTAGCGGCCGGTAACCTGAAGTTCACAGGTTTGACCCCAGCAGCCAGTATGTGTCCATAAACGGCCATCGGTCCTGTCGAAGTGTCATTGTTGTTGACATTTCATTTAGCGAGTCTAGTATGTCTTTATTTTAACTTTATTTTGTAGTGTCTTTTTACTGTCTTTGTTTTTTATTTGGTGGAAGGTCCGTCTGGAGGTGATCTCACTAACCAATTGAGCAAACAGAACTTTTCCACCAATACAGTTTTGGGGCTGGATGCATGTTAGGAACCGGTGTAAGCTAACTAACTTCAAACTATGTCCCTCTGGCGACCATATTGGAGGTCCACAGTGTTTCTAAACGTAAACTTGGTCAACAGAATTGAATAAACTCTGATTAGCACACTAGCTAACGTAGCTAGTAGAAGCTAGCGTTAGCAGTGGCTAGTAGTCCCATGTTAACAGTAACTAAACTAGCCTGCTGGCTAGTTAGCTAGCTACCAGTTAGATCACACTGATCACTTTTACTGAGAACGTTACTGGATGATCTACAGACACACCACAACAACAACAACAACAACAACAACAACAAGCATCGCTGTGTCACTGAAGCAGCTCAGATATGGTCAAAACTCAAACACACACACACACACACACTCATGAGACAACACACACTCTCTCTTTGTCTGTCACCTCTCTCTCTCTCATACAGTCACTCTTTCTCTTTATCTCGTTGTACCTTTGACTCTCTCTGTCTCACTCTCTCTCTCTCTCTCACACACGCACACACACACACACACACACACACACACACACACACACACACACACACACACACACACAGCGGGGGGTTCCAGGCTGTCTGCTTCATGCTTGTTGCTCTGCCAGCTGCCTGACTCCTTCAGTTTCTTGATAAATTGCTAATGGAGTTTCTCTGTGACTCTGAGAACGTTGAGTCAGACGATGAAGTGTTTAACTACCTGATCACATTATTAATGACTGTTATTAGTCTCAATGACTTACTTATTACTGCTATATATCAACATTGCACTTTTTCCAACTACAATGATATTTGTGAATGTAGTGAAATATCTCAATTCTCAGTTTTCCAATATTTTATTAATTGTGTAAAATTCTGATTTATGTGATTGTACACGGTTATGAAACCCTCTGCCTCATTGGGGAGAAACAACATAATAACCTACCAGCCCATCCAGAGTACAGAACCAGCTGTCCACTCGTACAGCATCGTCTTAGTGCCATGTGGTCCCCAAAGTTGGGTCTGGGGATCCCCAGGGGGTCCCTGAGGGCCCTGCAGGAGGTCCTGAGCAAAACCAGAAGCTGTTTAATTGCACTATTCCTCCCGAGAGGTGGTATGATCATTTCAATTGAGCGTCTCATCTAACTCCCTATGCCCCGCCCCCCCAGACCCCCAGCCGGATGACGACGACATTTCCTCCTGTGATTTCTGAGCCTGGCGACGGCGAGGACCAGGAGCAGGACGAGGAGCTGAGGGCCGTGGCCAGGCACTTCGGCAAGGACCTCAACGAGCTCACACTGGAGGCGCTGATGAAGCTGGAGCAGAAGAGGCCGGAGGAGGAGGAGGAGGAGGAGGAGGACGGCTGCAAGCGCAAAGGTCCATCGCTGGCATCCATCCTCGGGCCGATGCCCACGGCGGCCAGCCTGGGCCTCTCCGAGTCCATCGGCGACTGTGTTGGGGAGGAGAAGGAGAACGGTGAGCGGTTCATCATAGATACCTGATTCAGAGGATCAATACTCTTATTTGTTTCTCTATTATCAATACATTGGATTGGAGTTTTTGTTGGTTTTACCACAAACGGCTGATTTGATAATAATCCCACTTGTCATCAGAAAATAGATTCCCTGTATTCTAATAGATTCTAATAGAGTCTAATAGATTCTAATAGATTCTACTCCTCCACATTATTTTCAGATGTTGTTTTCTGGATCTGTTGGTTCTATAATGTTTTCAATCACTTTCAACTCTCTGATCTTTGATGTCATGATGGATACGACTCTTAAGGAACGTGTTTTTTGCGATTATGTGGGGGCGTGGCTTAGAGCAACAATAAATATACACCCGGTCTGGTGTGATCTGACGCCCCGTGTGCAGAGGTGTTGATGGATGTGAGGTAATGGTGCCGCAGCTGCATCTGTCCTGACGAGCAGCGAGGGAGGACGGGGTTGGGAGGTGAAGTGTGCTTGGATGGATGGATGGAGGGAAAGGTGTGTGTGTGTGTGTGTGTGTGTGTGTGTGTGTGTGTGTGTGTGTGTGTGTGTGTGTGTGTGTGGTGATGTAATGGTTAGAGAGACCCCTCCCCCTTTCAACTCAAGTGGCTCTTGTCGTGGATTTCTGTTGTATTTGCGTATCACATACAAACCTGCAACCTCCTGGTCTTGGTGGACTCCTTCAAGCCTCCTTCCCCCACAGCTCAAGCTACTCGTAAACCTTATGAGAAATTTTCCCAGAAGGCCGCTGACCTCCTACCGTCCCGGGGGGGCCAGGCGACGAGGCCGAGGTGAGAGACGAGCCGCCATTACCAAATTGGGATGAATCACGGCTCCCTGAATCATCACGCTTTCAGAGTAATTGTACACTTGTCTTGTCTTCTCTCGCTCTTTGTTACGGCGTGACGTTATTCTGAGTCACCCGCTCACCTCGCTCACCTCGCCTCGCTCACCTCACCTCGCCTCGCTCACCTCACCCCGTCTCGCTCACCTCGTCCTCTGTGGCCGCCGCCGAGAACGCCATTAATTAAACATGAAGAATCACCGTGATTGAAGGCTTTTAATTTGGTAGCCAATGGGACTTGAGGCTGATCTCACCGGGAAGGAAGATGATTAGAGGGAGCCACTCGTCCCTCCGAGAGAGTGTGTGTGTGTGTCTGTGTCTGTCTGTGTGTGTGTGTGTGTCTGTGTGATTGCAGGTGTGTGTGTCTGTGTGTGTGTGTGTGATGTCCACAGTGTGTTCCTACCTCTGGTTTCATGCCGCTCCATGCTGATGGCGGTTGTGTGGTTTGGTTTAAGCCTTGTCTAATTGTGGTGGATGTGGGCGGGGCAACAGCAGCGGGGGGGTATCTCGCCCCCCCCAGCGCAATCTTTGAAGTATTAAGTGGACGCGGTACCTTGTCATTAGGCTGAGCCTTTCATTTGTGAGTGTGTGTCTGGTTAGTTTTTGTGGACATTGTTAGTGAAGGGCAGGGCGCTGGAGGAAGTGTGGGGGGGGGGGGGGTTCTGGATGAGAAGGCCACTGGTCAGTCTGTCCTGGGAAACAGATCCAGACCAGTTTAATGGTTATACTGGTATCAGATATCAGGGGATTTCTCCAATAATAAAACCCAGTAGTGATGGTGAACGTTACAAATCAAAGCAGTATTTGATTTTCTTGCTTTTACACACGTGGACCAAAACATCCCTCAAAACTTTATAAAATTGCTTTTATAAAAAGCTCAGGTTTCTGCTGAAATGTAAAGTTTAGGAACTTGACAGGTTTTTCTTCCCAGAGGCTGAAGACAGCGTATCCATTTTGGAAACGCCGTCTGCAGTGAAACGGCGGTGTCAATGCGTCCCCGGTTAAACTATCTCATTTCTTTCACCCCATCTCACCCCGCCGCGGCATCGACGGCGCGTCTTGAGTAATGGCATTTTCATTTACTCGGGCTGTCGGGGGAGAAACGGGGAGCCCGGCTGGAGGAGGCGCCGTGACTCCAGCGCCTCCGGATCACTCTGTCACGTCGGGTCTTCGGGGAGCGCCGCCCCGTACCATTAGCGGCGGCATTGATTGAGGCACGCTGTTTTCAGCGGAGCACTTAGTTGAATCAATGACGTTCGCCCTGACCTTAACTACCTCGGTGAGCACCGTCAAACTGTCCTGCCGTCTTTATGGCCCGGCAGCGTCTGGGGGAACCGGGAGGACCCATCACGCTCCGACGGCCTAACTCGGTGTCACGGTTGTTATTGTACCGGCGGAGGAAAACCAACAGCGCTCCCCAGACAGGGAGACATATTTACCATCCATCCTCTCAAACTCCAAACAGTAAAACCGTCTGTCTGTTTTGGGGCGTCTCCTTGACAGAAACTCTGCTGACTCACCAGTAGTGGTCTTCACTCTTTACTTCCTCGTCGGTCCATGGGTCCGTGGACGGAGACCTACCAGCTCTGTCGCCTGGTGCTTAACTACCCAGTTCGCTGCTGCTGCTGCTGCAGGAAACAGTAAAACGCGTCACTTCCTGTCTCCAGAGGATTATTTTCCAGGAAAGGCCTACCTGACACCGGGTGGCAGATGGAGAGGCGTCATGACCTCGCGTGACCCCGACCAGGTTGTGTTACAGCAAAATGAGCAAAATGGTCTTTTATTTATATGAACATGTTACAGATTACAGTGGTCAGCCCTTCTGGGACAGCTGGGGAGGCGTGTGCGTGTGTGTGTGTGTGTGTGTGTGTGTGTGTGTGTGTGTGTGTGTGTGTGTGTGTGTGTGTGTGTGTGTGTTTGGGGGCGGGGGTTAACAATGCCTGGGGTGGTACAGTAGAGCTTGACGGACAGATGGCCGGATGGACCCGACCCCTCTGAGGAGGCGGGGGAGGAGGGAAGCGATCGCCAGACAGACAGGCGATGACAGCGCAGGGAGACAGGCGTCACCGACACACAGCAGAAGAACAACAACAACAATCTAATGTTTATTTCAAGCCCGTATCGCTCTCTGGACAGCCAATCATACGCCTTCAGCGAGTCGGTACAAACATCTCCCCACCGCCGGCCCGCACATCTCCACGGTGTGGCTGGGAATAGGAAATCGAGCTGTCGTGTGTGTGTGTGTGTGTGTGTGTGTGTGTGTGTGTGTGTGTGTGTGTGTAGCCCCGTCATAGCAGCCGGCTCTGATTGGAGATGATGCTCGTCTTCTGGGAAAGGGAAGCCGTCTCGTCTGCCGCCGCGAGCCTGACGGGAGATGACAGCTACCGTTTACCAGGCAGGCAGAGGCAGGAAATCACTCTCCTCTGGGTGTTGCGTCATCGCCCCCCCCCCGGGGTCCCGGGTCCCACCCAAGACTTACATTGCTTGGGATGTCCTAAAAAAGTCCAGAAAAACATGTGAAAATATAGTTTCTGAGCCAGACGTGCGACGACACGCTGGCTTTCTCTGTGTATTACAGTTGTATAATGTTGGTGAAGGATCATGTGGCCTCGTTCATGCTGCTCTATCGGCTAAACACTAAACTCTTCAAATCTCAAAGACAAGAAGGATTTCAAAATGAAGGAATCCTGTGTTGAGCCGTTTTGCTGCTCTGATCCAGCGAGTACAAGCAGCAGATGGAGTTAAGCTGTAGTACCATGCAGCAGATCTTCCTGCTTCCTGGTCGCCATGTACGAGACGAGACGTACGAGGGGAAGATGAGCCAAGAAGAAAAGGTCAGGGTTTGTTTGTTTTGTCTTAAATCAGAGAATATTTTGTTGGCGTGGTTTCTAGTCGAGTCGAGAGTCTGGGCGCTCGGTAGACGGTCGGCGTCCAGGTTGGAGGGTAATCTGGTTGAGCAGACGTCCTCACCGCCGGATCGATCCAAATCACATCGGTGGTAAAGCCGCCGGTCTCCGGTCGGGTCGACCTTCCGTCAGAGCTGCAAGACGAACGCACAGGAAGCTGAATCACATTCACCGTGTTAATGCGGTCGAGGCGGTAGGAGGGCTAGCGGTCGGAGAGGCTTGTAACCAGAAGGTCACAGGTTTGAATCCCAGACCGGGTGGGGAAAACGATCATCAGGGAGCCTGGACTCTGGACTCTGTCATCATCAAGGCTCATGAAGGTTAAAGTAAAAGGACCACGGATCTCCAGGGGATGCTTCTGGAAAGTGTGCGTATTGTTTTGGAAGCATCTTGTCAACATGTTGCTGATCTTCTCCAACCAGTGAAGTGTTGAACGTCTCATCTTGGCTGCTTGTTGATCCACTTCAGATCAGAAAGGTCCTGATAGTTTCGGTCCTAAGAGACAGTTGGAGCAGAAAGAAGACCTGGAACAGAGACTGTGATGGATCCTGGTCCTGGAGATATCATGGGATAGTCCTGGAGAAGTGTAGGAACCTTGAATCTTGACTGGATGTTGAAGTCGTTTCTCGGAGTCTTGATTGATGATTCGACGGCTCCACAGGAAGTTAGTTAGCGTTGTCATGCTGACGGGCGGCGGGTTCGCTGACTCATCACTGTGGTGAAAGCATTCCTGTGGCGGTCGTGTCTTAATGTTCGATTCTCACGCAGCGTCCACATTAAACAGTCCTCGTTTTCATGGTTCATGCTTCACATTCTTCGGCGGTGCCGCGGCAGACCAGGAAGTGCCATTCAAGTGCTCTTCAATTCATCCGGAGATACAAGCCTCTTACACTCTGAGGAAAATACACTGGTGCTTCATTCATTTGGCTGCAAAACGTCTTCGGAAAACCGTCCGGATGACGAAGCGTGGCGAGGTGACCGGTCGTCTCTTTGATCATCAGCATCCATTCAAAAGGAGGAAAACAGCGTACAGTCATCAACGCGTCCATGTGCAGCTGTAATAAAACACATGTAGCTGTTAGCATTAGCACAACGCTATACTAGACTCAGGTATGTGAGTATAAACAAGCCGTGTGCCTCCAGGAGCCTCACCGCCCACCAGGGCCTGCATGCATCTCCCCACTCTGCACTTTGTGGTCGAGGGGGGAGGAGGGGGAGGAGGGGGAGGAGGAGGAGCAGGAGGAGCAGGAGGAGCAGGTGGTTGAGTGGGTGTACGCTCTGTCTGGGCTCCTCCAAGGTCGGGAGGTCAGTTTTAATGGGCTCGCCCGGCCCGCCCGTGTCAGCGAGAATCTCACAGTATTTATTGCCTGGCCGGTCGTGTCCTCGGGGCAGCGCTGGCACCGAGCCTGATTACCTCACGCTGCCGCGCCTCCTCGCTCGCAGACGGTTTTCTACATTTCAGCCGTTTAGCCCGCTGGCTCACGGAGACGTCTTGGAAGGAGCGCACCGGCAGAATCAGGTTAGATTCCCAGATCTCCAGCAGGGCAGGTAATCGATGGTGAGGAGGATGAAGGCTGCTGACGGCAGACTGAACCATTACTTCTCTTATGTCTGTTAACTCAGGTAGATATGTTCTGTTCACCAACTCGAACCTCGTTAAAGAGCAAAAACATCACAATATTTAGTGTATATACAGGATGGTGTCATCACACTTGAAACGTAATAAATATCAAATGCCTTTTATATTTCTATTCATTTAGCTGACATATACAGAAACATGTTGCAGTGGAATAGAGCAACAACAGATATTATTGTCTAGAGTGATCCTGTTTGTTAGAGCTGAGAAACGAGCAGCGAGGTGAAGAGGTAAACTGTTATCCTGCTGTGTTTTCTCTTCATGCGTCGAACAACAACGAGACCTGAGGTGATTTGATGTTTTCCCCTTTTTTCAGGATGGTCTTCATCCAGAATACCACCATCTCCCTTCAGATGAAGAACGGTGCATATATGGGGGTTAAAATCAATACCTGAAGTTGATCACTCAGGATCCATTCTGCACAACCAAGGACGTAAATTACCCACAATCCTTTTAAAAGTATTTGTTTCATCTCTGATCTTATTTCAAACAGCTATAAGACACTTGATATATTAATATATCTTCTTTAAGATCTGCTGTTGGTTCGGTCCTGGGTGCAGGTGGGAGGGGGGGAGGGGGATGGGGGAGGGGGGGAGGATAGGATCAGTATTGTTGCTGACATCAAGAGCTAGGTCTGGATAATGGGGGATCCTTTTGAAGTGTGGATGATGGGTGATCCTCCAGCACCACGGTGACACAGACCATTCATCCTCAGAGGGAGAGAGAGAGAGAGA
Organism: Hoplostethus atlanticus; assembly: GCA_034670405.1. Lineage (NCBI taxonomy): Eukaryota > Metazoa > Chordata > Actinopteri > Trachichthyiformes > Trachichthyidae > Hoplostethus > Hoplostethus atlanticus. The sequence continues at coordinate 1,284,497 of JAXDDX010000104.1, forward strand.
GAGAGAGAGAGAGAGAGAGAGAGAGAGAGAGAGAGAGAGAGAGAGAGAGAGAGAGAGAGAGAGAGAGAGAGAGAGAGAGAGAGAGAGAGAGAGAGAGAGAGAGAGAGAGAGAGAGAGAGAGAGAGAGAGAGAGAGAGAGAGAGAGAGAGAGAGAGAGAGAGAGAGAGAGAGAGAGAGAGAGAGAGAGAGAGATTTAGCCCGTCAGCCCGTCTGACGTTTTATTTTCTCCTCTCATCTTTTCTTTCGTTCTTCTCAGAACAGACAGAAATGAAATACCTCTCGGATTAGGAAGATCAGTGAACTCCTCTTAAGCCTCTCTCCCTCTCTCTCTCTCTCTCTCTCTCTCTTTTTCTATCTCAAGCTTTTCCTGCTCTTCCTCTTCTCTCTTAGTCTCTCTCAATTATCTCCTCCTCTTTGTCTTCCTCGGTATGAATCTTTCTCTCTATTCTTTTCTCAATCTTTCCTTCTTTCTTTGTCTTTCTCAGTTGCTCATCCTCCTTTTCTCTCTTTGTCTTAATTTCTCCTCTTGTCTCACCTCTTTTCTCCCTTTCTCTTTCTCTCTTTCTCCCCATCTCCTTTTTTCTGTCTCTTAATCTCCCCCCTGCTCTCTCTTTGTCTCTTTTAATCTCTCACCTTGAGTCTCTCTGCCTCCCCCCTCCTCCCCTCCCCCCCTCTTTCAGTCTCTTCTTCTCTTTCCCTCTTCAAAAGCCCTCCTCCTTCACCTGTTAGGCTTCGTTCCTGCAGGGCACGTTTTCTCTTCTTCTTTGGTATCACAGAGCGTCTGCAGTGAAGCATCTCATCCTCCCGACCACATCAGACAGGCCTGGGACAGAGGGTATTGGGGGTATTTGGAGGGAGGGAGGGAGGGAGGGAGGGGGTGGAGGGGTAAACCCAGGGTCAGGTTACCTGCCTCTGAGGACGGGGGGGGGTTGAGGTGTTGAGGTAACAGCTTGTGGCCAGCGGTGCGTTCTTGGCGGTGGATCTCCAGACTGCCGCCATGCTGGTTTCCTCTGGTTTCAGCTCGTGGGTTTGGCAGCGCTGCATCGGCTGCCTCTTCCCTCTTTCCTTGTCTTTCTCTCCTCCCTCTTTTCCCATCCCTCCCTCTATTTGCTTTCTCTTTTCTCCCTTCTCCCACGCTCTCCCCTTCCTTCCTTCCCTCCTTCCCTTCTTCCTTCCCTCTACCTCCCTCCGTCCCTCCCTCCCTTCACTCGTTCAACCACCTCTGCTTCTTCATTTCCACCCTTCCTCCCTCTTTCCCTCCCTCCCTCACCCTCTCATCTTCCATCGCTTCCCTTCCTTTTTAAAATGTCAGATTTAAAGTGTATCCCCGAGAGGGCGCAGGTCGCAGTATCGCCTCCACCTTTTTAGTATTAATTTCCCAGGCTGCTTCTCTCCTGCACCTTCCCTTCCTTCAATATTAGCATGGAAGTGTCTTCCAGGGGAGTTTCCATTGGGGGGGGGGGGAGGAGGAGGAGGAGGAGGAGGAGGAGCAGCTCCTTGGGAGAAAAAAAGAAAAGAGGCCTGGGGAATCCTGGGGTTTGCTGCATTGATATGCAGGCGGTGCTGGGATCCTGGAGTAACTGGATGCTGCCAGAAGACCTCAGGCTCCTGTCAGCCGGCCGCCGCTACGCCTCGGCTGCTGGTCAGGAAGGAAAACTAGTTTCTCAACAACTACAAGTTCATCCGGGGTGGGAATTCTGTGGGTTTTTCCCTCCAGGGTTTCAAGTTTGTTTGTTTTTAATGTGCAACTCTTGGTTGTGTCTTGCTTGTTCTCCCCTTTTTCATGAAAGTCCACTTCTGATGGATTTAGTCTTTGTGGAGACAGAAAGCTGAGAGAAGGTTGTGGTGGGATCTGATCCTAGGCCAGCAGACATGTAGCTTGACTCTTTCTGACCTGGTCTCTATTTTCCAATACCAATCAATCAGACTAAACTCTTCCACAAGTCAACACAAAGCATCTTAACAATTAATATTATATTAACACTGGTCAGCAGACATGAGGCGTTTTCTTTGTTTTGTCTGGAAGTTTCTAACTATAATTGTACCTTTTGTTGTCTTCCAACATGGCGGCTCATCTCCCAGTATCCCTCCTTGTTGGAGCTTACAACCGAAAGACATTTGTGGCGTCTGCTGATTGGAAGAGAACTATTATATTTGGATTTACTCATTTTCTTTATTTCCTCCATAATCCCTTCAAGGTATTTTGACTCCCGCCAAGCTGTCGCTGTGAGAAGGAGTTTCTCCACCTGCCTGGTCAAGTAAACATTCAATGATCAATAAAGAGGAACAAATTAAAAAGCCATTCATTTAAAATGGCAAGAGGGCAAGTCTTTATTGAATCAGCTCTTCAGAAAGTCTTTATTTTCCTTGACTAATTCATAGAAAATAGTTTACAAAATCCTGCCGATGCATTTGTGCTTCAACACATCGCTTCATTGAAGACTTCATGAGCACCTCACTTCCTACACTTCCTCTTAGTTGGTTAACTAAACCACTACCAACACTACCTGGCCGGTCTCTTGGTGGACCGAACGTACCGTTCTGACCCACAGGTCTGGTTTTGCTGCTTCACACCAACCAGCATCAGTTTTCATGGGGTGTAGATCTATCAGAGGAGCTGCAGAATGATACCCCGGTAATTGCGCCCTTCCCCTCCTCTCTCCAGGGGCAGACGACGTTATCACTGCTTCCCTCCTGGAGCTGCTGATCTCTCCCAGGGCTTGTCTCTCCCTTATCTCCCCCCTCACACTTCATGGAGGGGAAGTTCTCCGAGGGCTGGGCCCGCCAGATAGTGGCTGACCCGTCTGGTCCCTCCGGAGAGGTTTCTTTTTAAAGGAACCTGTAATCTCCTAGCAGAAGTCAAACGGCTGACGAGATTAGGAGTTTTTCCTCCCTTCACTGGAGGAGGAAGGGGTGTGTTCCTCTCCATCTATGGCTTCCCGTGCACCTGGCTCTCTTTAATTAACGGGGGAGGCCGCCGCCCGTGGACTCGGGAGGCTCATCTTTTGAAGTTGCGCTCCTGTTGGGAGTTTTGAAGTCGGGGAAGGAGGGGCGCCTCTGAACACGTCAAAGGCAGAAGGCTGACAGAAGTTAAACGGCTGGTAGGAACCTGCCGCTCGCTGCCTCTTTAAGACGTTCCTTTCCATCTCTACCCTTTGATTGACGGTCTGATGTCTCCAGGCGGCGAGAGAAGAGTCGCACTTTGTCCTAAAATGGCTAATCAAGGAGGGGAATCTTTGGAGAGAAAGCTGTTGAAGTTCCATTGATGGTTATTTCATTTCACAACCCCCCCAGTCCTTTTTGTTGCCGTTATCAAAGCTAATCAGGTTTTCTTTGAAAGCAGCCATTTTCCCTTGTCTTCCAAAACTAAAGTGTGTGCACACCTAGGGACTTCAAAGCCCTCTTTTATCAACACGTAAAAATGTCTGTTTCTCGCAGTCAGCCCCATCACAACGAGACGCAAGTAGAAGCGGGAGCGTTTCTCGGCCGTCGCAAGCGAATGCCTCGCGAAAATGCAAATCGTCAGCGTCGCTCTGTTGGAAAATAAAGAACGCCGCAATCTAGAAAGCGTATCGTAATTGAAAAGGTAGATCCGCTTAAACGTGAGTTAAGCCTATTAGCGCCTTATCAGAAGTCACAGTGTGTTTTATTTTCTGATTAACCCCCGTTGTGAAATGTTCCACAACACTTCCACGAGAAGGAAAAAGGAAACCAGGATGTAGGAGGTGTTTCAGGCGGTTGCTGTTTCCCCTGGTCTACCCGTTGGGACGTGGCCGCTGCCGTGGAAATGTGCATTGCAGCAATTTCTGACCGTGTCGGTTCCCGTTTGTGTTTCCATGACAGATGGAGCTGCTGACAGCGGGGAGCTGGACCTGAGTGGGATCGATGACAGCGAGATAGAGCTGGTATGTACCTGGTGGTTAATGGGCCCCACCATGTCTGGATTACACTTCCTGGTTTCACCGAGTCCACTAAAATGGATGAGTCCTCGATGTTGTACCTCACATCACCTTCCTCCCCACTGAGTTAAATCCCTTCTACTTGCTCTAATTACTCTCAGAAATCCCTTCAATCTCTCTTCTTAGCTCTTATTTTATTTAAGTCTGTCCTACGTCATTGTAAGCTCACAGGAGTATTGTCAGAGCACTGCTGACTCTTGCACTCCTGGTTGTACTGGTTGCATGTACTCATTGTAAGTTGCCCTGTTTGCATGAGAGCATCAGCTAAATGCCTAAAATGTAAGAGATACCCTGGAGGTGCCCGGCATGTAGCACGCTTCAGTTGTGGGTAATATAGATATCTCTCTAAACAGACTCAAGTACGATATGTAGGAAGTATTTTTGACCTTTGTACTGGATCCCAACCATATTTGATTTGACCAGAATGGGACTCAGTCACAGGTACATTCATGTGAACTAGGAATTTGCCTTCGCTGAACAGAATATATCTACCGAGCCAAGTTAACAGACGTTGAAAGACATAATTTGCTCCGCTATATTACATAAAACAATAAAGCATTACAGCTCGGTTGGGTGATTGCATTGTTCCTCCCTGAACTGCCTGCTGTTCCTCTGCAGTATCTCCTGAATGACAAAGAAGTGAAAATCAAGACGGCGCTTTGGATGGCGGAGAATTCTGACTACTTGAAAGAGCAGAAAGGTATCGTGTCTGTCTTACTGTACTGAAAGGCCGGTGTTGTTGTCTCACCCCGCTGTATCGACGTCACAAACTTTACTGTTTCCTGTTTCCACCTTCAGAAAAAGAAGCGAAGATAGAGAAGGAGAAGGAGCTCGGGATCTACAAAGAAAAGAAGGTAACAGCGAACAGGACAGAAGACAGACAGTTGGACAGATAGACAGTCAGACAGGTACGCAGATAGATGATATTTGGTCAGTCAGACAGATAGACAGACAAGAACACAGACAGACAGGTGGTCAGTCAGACAGGTAGAAAGTCAGACGGATGGTCACCCAGTCAGACAGACATATAGGCAGAGAGCTAGACAGACAAAGTTCGATAGTCAGGCATACTGATGGATAGACCGGCAGAGAGACAGTCAGCCAGACAAACAGACAGACAGTCAGATAGACAGGCAGTAAGCCCTCTGACACTGGTTCTCTCATTTCCCATTACTGGTCTTGGCACAGTACAGGCCCTTTGTTAGGCCCAACATCTGTTCAGTGATGTTAACTCAGGTGGATTAACAGCTATCTAATGAGCTATCTAAAGAATGTTCTCCAACGAGCTCCGTCCACGTGGAACAAACAGCATCCTCTCATAGCGTACGCACCATTAGAAACGAGGCACTGATTAACATCCCTGGTTGATGAGGAGCTGGAGGTCAGTTTACTGTCGCATCAGGAACACGATTCAGAAACTGGAAGGTCTTCGCCTTTTACCATGTTCTTATGTGCAATCTGTAAAGAAATGAGTGAAAGCTGTGTCGTTTTTTTGAGGATTACAGTTTTGACTGACATTCTGAACTGAGTGAACTGAAATAATTTAACCCCCCCCAGTCTTTATTTGGAGTGAAGTCAGGGTGAATGTGGGATCACTGAAAATGGCCAATAACCCCAATCTGGCCTGTCAGATACGTCTGCTGGGAATGTACTTTCAAATATGTTCTTGTAATTGTCTAATCCCACCGATCTAGGACCTAAGTAGGCTAAGAAAACACAACTACTGCAAATACTATCAAACAGCGTTTCCTAAGTTGATCTGACTGGTCGTGGTGAATGTGGGACCATTGAAACCACCTGATTTCCAGTTCGGTCTGTTTGAAATCCCTACAGCCCAGAGGAACCGGCAAGAAACGGGCCCCTATCCGGGCCAACACTGCTGACGAGGCCATCGAGAAAATGCTGGAGCAGAAGAAGATCTCCTCCAAGATCAACTACGATGTCCTGAAGGACCTGAACGTCAAGCCCGGCGCCAGCCCGGCCCGCCAGGCCGAAGCCCCGAACGGAGCCCCAACTCCGATTGGTCGCCACCGCAGCACCATTCGCCCCACTGCTCGCACCACCCTCAGCCTGGGCACGCCGCTCAGCACTCTGGGAAAAAGGTCGGTGGATTTATGGCTTATAACAGTAGCTGGGTATGTTATTTTTTAGTTACGTGTGAATACACATACAAAGGATCTGACCTGACCTGGTGGTCCAGGTCAGTTGGATTCAGAGCAGTAGTGTCGTGGTGTATATGCTGCTATACTGTAGTACTGAGTGTTCCAGCCTCTCAGTGGGCGTAATGGAGGATATACTCCAGGGTGGGAAATGACACCAGCCACCAGCCAAATATTGGTAGATTTTGCCAGTGGTCCTCTACTCTGCCTGCCTCTTCACCAGGTAACCAGACATCCTTCATCATTCACTTCTGCTCAATTCTAGAAATGACGTTTGCCTGGTAAATTAGTGAAAGTGGCTCATGAACTTTGAGGTCCACCAGCCACTGTGGCCTGTGGACGAAAGTATTATCAAATATCAAATCCAAGAATTCCAGGCCGATAACCGTGTCCTTGTGGATCTTCCTCTGAAGTTGTCCCGGGAGAACAAAACTTCTCAAGAATGAGAGAACAGAGAACATCTTGACAGGTTGAGATGGGTGCATGATGTCACGTTGTTCTCGTAGTCTCGGGGCACCAACGGATGGGGATGGTCCGACCGGCCATCCAGAAGTCACCATCTTGGTTGGCAAAGAAACTTCTGCGACCTTCATCTGTCCTCTGTCCTCAGCAGTGTCTTGGACTCTTTGGGCTACTAGATATCAATTACATCAAATGCCTCATGGAGGAAACATGAACACATACTGAGAAAGAACCTTAGTTTCCCTCTTAATCATCTCATTTTGAAAGAACCCACCTCCTAATAACACTATAACACTCAACACCTCAAGTACTTCAAATACACAAATCCATATTTAATTATGTTTGGATCTGCTCAAAACCACAAATCGTTCAAATAATCCTCCATGTCAACAACAGATGCCGGGCTGAATAACGGGGAGATGAATGAGGAGCGTCGGGGTGGGGCGATGAAAATAACAAGGGGTCTCCGCTGTCGGGTTTGAAGCCTTCCCTTCTCCTGGCGCGTCGGCAGCACCGTTGCGGTGGCTTCACTCCGTAACGATGAGGCGGCAGTTCTCCCGTCGCCCAGAATAATCGCCGGCGACAGGCGGACAGATGCTTCCTCTTTCCCTGGAAGAACGCTTGCTTGGTTTCGTTATTTTGCCTCTCGACTCCTGTGGGATTTTTCCCCCCCTTCTTCGGAGATATACCTTCTCTGCCAGGATTTGTCTCTGGCTGTTGCCCCCCACCCCCACCCCCCCTCCCTCCCTTCACGACAAGCATTCAGAGGACTGATCCACGCCGAGCCTTTCAGATGAATTTAATGGGTTTTCTGCAGCACGGAGAAAAGCTCAGGGTTGGTTTTTTTTCAGTTTGCTTAGCGTCGGAGGAAATTGGTTTCCTATTGCTCTGTTTTTAAACCTCTTCCAGTTGATTTTGGTTTTAGGTGCCATCTTGAAGCTTTATAGGAGTCCTATAGAAGCAGCTGTTTAGTGATTAAGGGGATGTTACCCCCGCTCCAACCCCCTCTCTTGTTTTGTGGTCAGTTTAGCTGCAGTCATCTGGTTGCAGTTTGCTAGGCCTTGGTAAACCCTGTCCTGGGCTTCGCAGTAATTCAGCGCATTTGGTCTCAGACCCACCGAGGAGTTTGGTAGTTTACAGTTTATTGCAGTTGAGTCTTTTCAGCTCAAAGTTCTTTTCAGGTCAAATGAAATGTATTTAAAAAGCTTTTAACGAAAGCCGGTTCGACACGAAGCGATTTACAGAGCAACAACGGACGTAAACACAGATAAAACCAACAGAGAACAAACACATCACACACCCCCAAGATACGAGGCCTGTGTGTGTGTGTGTGTGTGTGTGTGTGTGTGTGTGTGTGTGTGTGTGTGTGTGTGTGTGTGTGTGTAATGGTAACCCCTGGAGGATTTCATCTTGTGATAATGATCATTTACGCTGTATTCTACCTGTGGGCTGTTTTTAATCACAATATTTCATTATTTTCCTCCCCTGCTGCCTCCGATCCGCCCAGCTAATCAAACACAGGTTTGAACCTGAGAACTTGCAAATGGGACCAAACGTTTGAGTTTTGCTCCAGATGGAGATATCCTCCCTCTGAAAAAAACACCTGCTGACAAAATGATTGATGGCCTCAAGGTTTTAACAAATGATGGCACATTGAAAGGTAATGTGATACTTTATTGATCCCCATAGGGAAATTCTCCTTTCTCTTACCACCCCACGGGGAGGTCAAAGGTCAGGGTCAGTTAGAGGACAGCATCCCTGGAGCTGGAAGGGATTGAGTGTCTTGCTCGAGGGCACTTCAGCAGGGGCTTGACTATGCCTGGAGATAGTGGGTAACTTAAGTCACTGGCTGACAAAATGCACTTGTTATTCTCACATCAAATGGTCAACTTCATCGTTCTATGATGGGTATGAGTTCAAGCCCAAAGAAGACCATTGGGCAACAGTTCACCACGCCAACAGATGCTGTATCCCAGTATCCAAATGTGTAATGACACATGAACTACACATCAGTATCTCAGTGAGGAGATACTGCAGACAGCATCGTGGATCCAGGACACCAGTATTGACAATGGACTACAACAGAGCTGAGGTTGCTGGATTTGAACCGCTCTAGTTGGCTAATGCGTTCGGCCAGATTGGCAAATCTCATTCTTGGAAAGCCGAAGTGCTCCGTGAATGGGGGCCACGAGGGCCACGAGGGCCACGAGGGCCACGGGGGCCCGGCAACAGTTTTATGCCTTGCCTTTGATGCTTTTGAAGAGGGGCTTCACCGGCAAGCCATGTCTTGTGTTTTTAAGAATGAAGCACTTCCCCGAAGCAGCCGACCGATTTAAATCTTTCAAATGCATTCATGTCCCGTCGATGAATCATTGATGTGCACCACCTTGAATCATTCATTCTACACCTTTATTTTCCCTTCTTGTCCTGAATGGAGCAGCGTGAGCCGGCTAGCAGTGGTCTTTTAAAAACCTCCATCCGTTCATCTAGAAAGCGCTGAACTCTGCACTTTGTGGCGTTTCGTGCACAACAACTTTTTCAGCCTCTCTGTGTTTTAATAGCAGCCATTAGGAACAACACACTCCCCCGTGGCCCGGCAGACAACAACGCGGTGGTACTCTCTCGATCTGTCATACCAAGTCAGTTGTGGCTTTGCAATAAAGAAATGTTTCAGGAGAAAAACCCAACCCACGATCCCGACAGCGACCGTTGAGGGTAGAATGGACCCTTTCAGCCCGGCGGTCGAGGAGCAGACCGTTGCTCCGGCCCTGAAAAGGTTGTTGTGTTGGTTATTGAAAAAGGGGAGAGGCATGGTGTCAGGGAGACCTATGAAAGTGCAGGAGAAGGCCTGCTGACAGTAAGGCCATTGTGCCTTGTTTCGAGGCCTCGCCGAGGGGCCACACTGAGGCATTGTGCTGCCTCAACGCTCCCTTCCTCCCCCGGCTCCTCCCCCGGCTCCTCCCCCGGCTCCTCCCCCGGCTCCTCCCCCGGCTCCTCCTCCAGGCCGCCGGCTGCTCGCGGTGCTTCGCCCCGGGGTTTGGTCTCGGCATCAGGCTCGCTTCAGGCTCCGCAGCTCAGTCTGTAGCTGTTCACCCCCTATGTCTCTCTCTCTCTCTCTCTCTCTCTCTCTCTCTCTCTCTCTCTCTCTCTCTCTCTCTCTCTCTCTCTCTCTCTCTCTCTCACATCCCTCTGTTGTCCTCTCCTTTCTTTCTCGCTCTCTCTTTACATCTTTCTTTCATTTCCTTCCTCTCGTTATTTGTCTTTCTCCATCGCTTTCTGTCTTTCTCTCCTCACCCTCTCTTTTCCATCCTTTTCCTCCTGTATCTACATCCTCTCCTTTCTCTTTCTTCATCTTGCTCTCTTCTTCTTCTTTCTCCTCCATCTCTCATCTCTTATGATCTCCCTCTCCCCCATCCATGCCTTTCTCTACTTCCTTCTTCCAATCTTCCCGTTCTCTCCATCCTCTTTTTTTCTGAATCCGTTATCTGTATTAGCATGACTTGTGTTGCCATGGGTATTAATAACAATTGATATTAAATGTACACAAGTTAAAGGAGGTTTATACTTGGATACAGTATTTACAGATACTTATATAAAAGGAACAACAGAAAACTCTCATCCTCCCCGTTGTCCTTTGTGCTTTCTCTGATCCTCTTCTTCTCTCTCTCCTCTAATGGGTCTGCTCTTTGACCTCATGTTCAGACGGGAAACGAGGCACAATCTCACCTTCCTTTACTTGCACTTGGGTTTGGTCGCTTGACATGAGAAATAAACACAGTTAGTCTGAGGACGACGCCGAGGAAGAGGCCAGCGTGACACTCAGCCACCGAGATTTAGGTTTGGTTGAAATCTTTTTTAAAAGATGAGGAACGATGAGACCATGTGGATGACTTGGTACTGTGCTTTACTCCGTCATGCCATCAGTGTCTCCTTTGGGGGGCCTGGCCTTTCTCTCTGTATGGACGTCATTGGTTGGTGTTATTTGGACGTACTAGGTGGGTGAATGGAGTCCTGCTTGAAGCTCATTGGTTCTCTCTTCACTGTGTCAGGGCCAATTTCTTGCTCAAGTTGGAAAAAATTCAACTCGAGTGAAACCTCTTTGCCTCAGTTCAGTTGCGTACATCTCGCCGTCTGAACTGAAGGGTCGGGTCGTCCTTGTCCCGTTGCAAGCCAACAGATAAAGATGTCAATCCTCAGTGTTTTGTAGGAAATGTCTGGAAATGCAACTTGAACTCTGCATCTTCGGGCAGCTTAGCAGCAGATCTTCACACCGCTACATCCTCCACATGTCATCACTCAATCTCTTCCTCTTGGCCTCTTTATCGCTCGTCTCATTCCCGCTACCTCGGTGCCTCCAGGGAGGAGCTAACACAGCTACAGGCCGGGCTGTACTTTGTGTACTGCTGGCCGGCCTATGGGTTTCTACCTCTCCCCCCTCTTTATCTCTCCACCCCACACCTCCTCCAGCCAGCTGCCAAACAGACCCTCCCTGTTCCCTCCATCCCTACTGGAGGATGGAAAAGCACTCTTCCAGAAATAGCCCAGATAATTGCCCTCCAGTGTTTTTTTTCCCTCCTCTCTCTCTCTGCTCTCCTCTACTCCTTCATCTCCTCCCTTCTTCTCCCATTCAAAGCTTTTTTTTTTCTTGTCTTTTTAAAGAACTCGTCTGATTCCAGAGCTTTTTTTTTTGAGGAAAGAGCGAGGGAGAATTCCTGACGGCAGGGGGGTGGGGATGCTTTTGGTCTGTGGTGGTTGTCCAGAAATGTAAATCTGACCCACAGAGTCGGCCAACGCTGGGAGAGACGGAGAACTCAGCAGTTTTCTGGCCAAACGGTGCTGCTGCCACCTCTTCACCGAGGTCGGGGAGGAGGAAATACTGAAATACTTCCACTTCGTTCGGAGCAGGTGTCGTGGGAAAGCCGAGTGTCACCTGTGCGTTTAAAATAAATAAATAAATAAATAAATAAATAAATAGAAAGAAACAGGAAAAACCAAGCCTGTATTCCAGTGAGCTGCAGTAGCTACAGTTGGCTGTTTCCAGGGGCTGGAGATCCAGGCACAGCGGGGGGAGGGTGGGGGGAGGGTGGGGGAGGAGGGGGTTGGGTCATATTTTCCTGCCCGGCACACTGGATCGAACAGGATGTTTTTCCTTGTTATATGACCAGCTGTGTTAGGGGAGGGTGTATAATTTGTCTGTGGTTTGCAGCCCCTCCCTGTAGCCTGTGATCCCCCCCCTCCCCCCTCCCTCCCCCTCCCTCCCCCAAACTAGGACTGATGAGGCAGTCAAGGCTGGTTGAGGCTAGCAGGCAGACAGACAGACAGACAGACAGACAGACAGGCACACTGGGGACTCACCACCAGCCAGCTCAGCTGTCCCATGTGACGTGGCTGATGGTGACACATGGAAAACCTTGTATCTCCGTAACGTGAGCTTTTCAGGAATTATGGGAATCTTGTGTTTTGAAGAGCTGCTGCTGCAATTTTGGTTTTCTTGAGTGATTAAATTCTCTCAGACGACCATGTGAACTTTCAGTTAAAGGAAGAAAACCCAAATGGGTGTTTTTGGGTCGACGAGATCCAAATATTAATTGAACATGTATCAATTATTTGCCCCGTTACCCAGCACTCTTTGTTGCAGGGCTGAAAGTGAAGGGTTTTGAGTACGAGGTATCCTGCTGCCCTCTTTCCTCCTCGTTCATATTCCGGCTAGTGAGGCTGGTCCAGGGGCGAGCCGGCCGGTAACTTCCTGTTCCTAGTTGCAAGTTAAATCAAGCACCTCTCATGTTAGCTGTGTGACTGACTCTCTTCCAGAGCAGTATTGAGATATCTAAAACTTGCTTCGCCCCCAGACATACCCAGTCCTGGTTCTGGTGTTCCACAGGGTTATGCACTGAGAAATGGGAGCATCCCTTTTGATTCTGGACGTCCGGGGCTGCAGCAGCTTTCTCTCTGCCGTCTTTTCCAAACGGCTTTCAACGGCCAAACCTTTGTTCTCCGATGCGCCTTCCACTGTAGCTAATGGTACGGCGAGGGCAGGAATGTTTGAGGGGAACTCTGAAACTGGGCCATTTGGAAGACATCCCAGTTTTTATCCACGGCTTAGGCAAAAAAAACCGGAACTGTTACTGTGGTAGTCCGTGGCCTCTCAGCGCCGCAGCGTCGCGTTGCAGCTGAAGAGTTTCCCTGGAGCCACCAGGCTCGTCTAGCCTCAACCAGACTGAACAACGTGGCTACCGCTGGAAAACACCGAGACGCTTCCCCTGTATCTTAAGGCGGTCCCCACTCTCTTCAAACCCTAGATGATATATTAGTTTGAGTTTTATTGACACCTCCCCCCAGTTGTCAGCCACTAGCTAAACGGCCTCCCTCAATCGCCTTTTCAGCTCAGGCTTAGTCTCATTGGCAGTAAGCTGATTAGGAACAAGCCGCTAAGCCCGGCAGAGACTGATAGCCTAACAGAGAGAGGAGAGAGTTGTGGCGGAGTGGATGAGTGAAGGAGCTATGGGAGGGGAGAGAGAGAGGGAGAGAGAGAGGGAGAGAGAGAGAAAGGGATAGAAAGTGACTCACAGAAGGAGGGAGGGAGCAATTAATAGATGGGAGGAAGAAAGAAAGAGAGTGCTAGTTCTGTTTTGTGGTCTGACCTCTGAGGTAAATGATGCTGGAAGGCCTACGAGAGAGTCATAGGACATCAGATGATACTGATATAGGTGGGAACAGAGAGAGAGAGAGAGAAAGAGAGAGAGAGAGAGAGAGAGAGAGGCAGTTTGTGTCCTAATATGAACTCTGCAAGAAGTGAAGTCAGACAAATAGCTTGAGGGAATAGAAACAAAGATCGAGAAAGAAAGAGCAGCAATATCTGGCCTAGTTTGATGCCTTATGGAGGTGAAGGAAGTCAGGAAGACCGAGAGAGAGAGAGAGAGCAGAGTAAAGCATTAGAAGAGTGACAGTGGTTGAGGAAAGAGAGGAGATAGAGAGTGAGTGTTCAGAGAGGGGAAGGAGCCAGACAGGAAGTATGTCAAGTGGACGGCTGATGGTGTTTGAGAGACAGAAAGAAAGACGAGGGGTTGAGTGATCACAGAGAGGCAGCGTTGGAAAAGTGACAGCGGTTGACAGAAGGAAAGGACGGAGAGAAACATCAATATTACTGTGACCTCGTCTACAGGTGGAGAAGGGAAGAGGCAGTCCAACTACTGCAGGAACTATCCAGGAACTATTCAGGAACTATTCAGGAACTATCCAGGAACTATTCAGGAACTATCCAGGAACTATTCAGGAACTATCCAGGAACTATCCAGGAACTTAGTACGTTAGTCGTTCCAGGAACGTTCCCACCGGGGGAACTAGCCCCGAAAAAGGTTCCTCTTGGATAGTTCCTGCACCCAAAAAAAGTTCCTGCTAGCGAGGTAGTACTTTTTGGGGGGACCAGGAACCATTGGGGTCGCAGTACTCAACAACGCTGCTTGGTCAATACAAGCTACGCAAAAATCGTCAAGTCCGCCGACTGCCGTGCTCGTTCAATACCGGTAGCCATCTCGTGTCTCATCGCCTTGCAGCGATTTATCATTTTGGAAAATGGGCAGATGAACCAACAACGAGGTACAGGACTGATCGTGGGGGTCTTCATAGCTAAATGACGTATGAAACCAAACTAAACTTGTTGTTTCCATAAACTCCTCGGTACTTTGGCGCGGTGGGAAAGTAACCTGGAACTCTTTTGGGGAACTAAGAAGAGAAGGTTCCTGGTCACAACACTACCCAAAAGGGTTCAGGTTCAGACAGGCCCATAGACAGGACTAGAGAGAGACAGACGGCAGGACGGACCGCGACCTCAGAGGTTTAGCTAACAGTGTTTACATGCTGTAGGAATTACATGACACCAATACCACCAACAAACAGACTTTAACGTCCACAGTGTAGGAGGACAGAGTTGATAGTTAGACTGGGCGAGGGAGGAGGGATGACGTGGTCTCACCCATACAGCGACCGCCGGTGGGAAATCAAAACTGCAAAATTCATGTTTTCATCTTCTTTAAAATATAAATGGAAAAAAAAGGTATTAAGTTACCTTGAAGTTCCTTTGATACTCTCCGGTATAAAGTGATCACAGACCGGCTGGGCTGGTAAACATGAAACTGCTGTGCTCGGTTTACTGATGTCTCGGTATCTCGTCCCGGGTAGTGAAGTCCTCTGAACTCACACCGTTACCTCCGGCTGCCGTCTGCCGAGGTGTGAAACCTGCACAGAGCAGCTTTAATCTCCGATGTGTTTATGGAGCTCTGAGCCAGGATCCCTCAAATAGAGATAACACTGATCAAACATGGTTCTGGATCCTAGACGGCAATATAATAACCATTATATTGGTTATTATATTATAATGGTTTCATCATGAAAACCTCACATGTACATCAACATTTGAGTTAGTTTATGTGCCGAATCAAAACATAACGAGAATAAATCAGAGGAGAGAGAGAGAGAGAGAGAGAGAGAGAGAGAGAGAGAGAGAGAGAGAGAGAGAGAGAGAGAGAGAGAGAGAGAGAGAGAGAGAGAGAGAGAGAGAGAGAGAGAGAGAGAGAGAGAGAGAGAGAGAGAGAGAGAGAGAGAGAGAGAGAGAGAGAGAGAGAGAGAGAGAGAGAGAGAGAGAGAGAGAGAGAGAGAGAGAGAGAGAGAGAGAGAGAGCAGGAGAGAGGGAGGCCGGCATGGAGAGGGTTACCGTTTCCCTCGGTAAGGAGTCAAGCAGGAAGCAAGAAAACAAGTGAAGAAGAAAGAAGCACGGCAGCATCTTTCTTTTTACCCGATGCTCTTATCTAGAGCATCTTACCCGCCCCAGCATCCGAACGAAGGGAGTTTAAGTGTCAGAGCCACCGTGACAATATTCCTGAGACCCTTGTACGATTGTGTACGGTGGAAATTGCCAGGAAAGGAAACAGAGGAAGAGGAGAGGAAGGGATTTACTTTTTTTTTTAACTTGCAAGCGTATTAGAGCAAATAGAGGAGGAGGATGATTCAGGGAGGAGAGGAGGATGAATATGAGGAGATGAGCCTCCAGCCGACACCGAAAGGCTTCTGGGAGAGGAACAGTATCTTGACGTGGGTTCAGAGGTTAAAGAGGCAGACAGGCTGGGAATACCGGAGGGGAAAGTGAGCCGCGGAGAAATTCGGTGGCGCTACGTTCCTCGCTGTGACGCCGAAGGAGGCCGGCAGGCAGCGTGGGGGGTAGGGGGGGGGGGGTCGGGGTCCTCCTCTATAGTGCCGCTGCACATGGCCTGGTTGTTTTCCACGGGGAGTGATTTATACACGGGTATCGCGTCACGTGGCCGAGGCCTGGCCGGGTGTCGGGAGCCACTCCCTGCTGCTGTAAATGGTCGCCGTGGAGACGGAGGTCTGCCGAAAAGTCTGTCGCCGCGGGCCACCGGCTGCACTGTTGACAGCCGTTTGACCTCTGACCTCAGCAGCCATTCCAAGACTCCTCCTACTGAGCTCAGATTAATCACTGCTGCTGGACAGAAACCTTGTACCTCCAAAATGTAAACCCTTCGAGCCCCTGTGGCTCAGCGGGAGCTAGCAGTGACGGGGTCAGGGGTTTGAATCCCGCTGGACCACTCATGGGACTGCCTGGGGGAAATGGTTTCTATTTAGGAGTAATGGAAAACAGATTGATGACCATGACGGGGGCTCGGACCCGTAAAGGATCATAAAACCCTCAAGTCATTCATTCTGTTCATTCAGACTTTATCGTAAAGTAAAGGAGGATCGGTTTGTCGAACAACAAACAATAAAAACAAACAATAAAAACAAACAATAAAAACACACATAAAGGCACAATAAAACATACCAGACAAACACTGGTTGATCAGACCAGACGGGGAGTCACTAGCTTAACATGGTGCAACAAAAATCATCAGAGCAGAAACAAAGTACTGGTGGTTTGTTGTTTTACAGTAAAAAAACAACCTGGAAGAAAGAAAATGACTTTTCTTAGTGAGATTTTCACACAACGAGGGTTTGACGAGGTGGGGGGGGGGGTGACCGGAGGGGACGACCATCTGCCCTGGTGCCCATCATCAACACGTCCACCACGTTAATAATAGATTTTAAGGTAAAAGCTGATGAAAGACCAGTCAATTGTATTAATAGTTAATGGAGCTTTTAACAAACAGGATTGTGGTAAAGACACAAATTACAAACAAGGACGACAAAAACAACAAACTGAAGATTTATGTGCAGAAAAAACAACAATATCTAAGTTCAACTGACGTCCATTAGATGCAGGCCGACGTGGCCTCCGCTGTCGACAAGCATCCGCCCTGCTGAAGTGTCCTCGAGCAAGATGCTAACTCCCTGCCAGCTATTCTGAGGCTGACCTCTGACCTCTGACCTCCCCGTGGAGGTCTGGGTCAATCAAGTATCACATTAACGGCAGTAATTTCTAAGTTTAGGCGGTAGTGGGGCACCGCCGTTCCCCTGGAGCTGGTTTCTGAGTCGGCCTGCAGATGGGAGGGGCCAGTGGGGGGAGGGGCTAGTGGAGGGAGGGGCCAGTGGAGGGAGGGGCTAGTGGAGGGAGGATCGTTGTGGTGGTGCCGAATTTAGAATCTCCTCATGGATTATAAAGTGATCAATGGATAATCTGGATGAGGCAGGATAGGATTGTAGTGATGGAGGATATTATTCCCCCTCAACGCCTCCAGGAGGGAACCGACTGCAGCCGGTCTGCAGACGAGGCGGCACACAGCAGCCGTTTCATCGGCTTCCCTCAAAGACCGTTTTGTTTCCATGGCACCTGGCAGAACGGAGGTGTTGGGCTTTGCTGCACCAGGCACCTCGCTTTTTTAATTTTTTTTAATGGCAGCACTCAACGGATGCTTGTGGGAAGCGCTGGTCGCTGTTAGTGCCGTTGCTATGCCGCTATTAAAAACCCGGCTGATTGGGTGAGGTGATAGATCGCTGCATGTGCTCGTTACTGCTGATGCTCCTGCAGCTGGATGTAACTCGGTGGTGAAAGGTCCTGCTGGTTGGGATTACACTCCTTAGTTATTATAGGTGAACAGAAGTACATGTGTTAAAACATGTCTGGACCCAGAGACAAGACAGGAAGGGGTTCAGGGTGGTTCTGACAGCCAGGTTTGCTTCTGGGCCCTTTACCAGGATCAGTTCTTAAGGTTTACAGATTAAGAAGGGCTCTTATTTTGGTATTTATACTCTGATATATATGGACAGTTAAGAAGGGCTCTTATTTTGGTATTTATACTCTGATATATATGGACAGTTAAGAAGGGCTCTTATTTTGGTATTTATACTCTGATATATATGGACAGTTAAGAAGGGCTCTTATTTTGGTATTTATACTCTGATATATATGGACAGTTAGGTTAGCGATAGCCGCTGCAGCTAACGGAGTTTAGACACCTGATGTCATTCATTTTGGAAGTGTGTGTGTGTGTGTGTGTGTGATCCTCCCAGTTTGTGTGATTAGTGGTGTGTAAGACTGTGATCCTCCCCTCTGGTCAGCATGCTGTCACGCTCCCAGCCTCCTCACACACACACACACACACACACACACACACACACACACACACACACACACACACACGAGAGAGTCGTCGCTGTCTTTCTCTCTCACACACTCGAGGATTCACACTGACACTTGAATAAGAATATACTGTCTTTGTCACTCTGGTTTTCTGTCTCGCCCTCGTCCATCAGACAGACAGCTCTCTCTGGTGTGTGTGTGTGTGTGTGTGTGTGTGTGTGTGTGTGTGTGTGTGTGTGTGTGTGTGTGTGTGTGTGTGTGTGTTCCGCCCACAGCCTTTTAAGAGCCACCCATGGCAATGAGTGTCTAATCTTTGTTCACGCGACCAGCCACGGCCTCCAACATGTCCGCCGAGGACAAACCCCAGCGCCGCTAGCTGACCCAGAAATCCATCTGGAGAAATGTCACAGCTCCCATCAAACGGCCACGGCTGGGTTATTTGGGTTATTAAATATGTGTGTGTGTGTGTGTGTGTGTGTGTGTGTGTGTGTTAGATAGAAAAGTGACAGAAATCCCCACAAGACGTTCTGTGTGTTGGTGTTGGTTTGAGGTCAGAGTGAAGGTCAGATTCAACGGAGGATCTGCAGGACCTTGAAAACTTCTCAAAGTCCCACATGCAGTCGAGTGTTAGAGGTCTTGTTCTTAGTGCATCCTGCTTCCTGTCTGCTTTACTACACAGTTAGAGATACTTGATGTCCCTGAACGATTCACTTCCTGGTGTTTCTTTACTTGGTGTTTTAATTGACTTGAAAACGCCTTGAAAAGTATTGAATTAGTGTTTCTGTAATCTGCAGATGGACTGGAACTGTCTGCATCCAGTGGGTATCGGTTAGGGGATGACTGACGGGTGTGTGTGTGTGTGTGTGTGTGTGTGTGTGTGTGTCTTGTGAATGGGGTCAGTGCCGTCAGGATCTGGACGGACCGGCTGGAGGAGAAGGGAAACACAATCAGTTATTTTGGCTGGATCTGCATCTCCCCCTGCCAAGCGGCACGCTGGCCCACAATGCACTGCAGCCTGAATAGACATAACTGTGCACAAAGGAGAGCGAGGGAGAGATACAGTGTGTGTGTGTGTGTGTGTGTCTTGGTGCATTGTGTGTACTTGTGTGGTTGCATGTGTGTATTTGCGTACTTGCGTGTATGGGAAAGTATGAGTGGGACCGCAGTGGTGTGTGTGGGTTTGGTGATTATGCCTGATTTAATTGTGAGAAGAAGAAGAAGAGGAGGAGGAAGCGGGGGGGCGGTGGGGGGGGGATCCAGTCCCCAGCTGGAAAATTGAGTTGGAAGCTCAGATTATTATCATTTATTTACATCAGGCCTCGTCGGAGGACTAATTCCATCCAACCCAGTCGGCGTGTCGGTCCTCCTCCTCCTCCTCCTCCTCCTCCTCCTCCTCCTCCTCCTCCTCTCCTCCTCCTCCTCCTCCTCCTGATGCTGTTGTGAGGAAATAAAGAATCTCCCCAGATCGGTTCGGTGAAGCTAAAACATGGAGGCAAAGTGATAAAACACAAGACAATATGACAAAAACAACAACAACAAAGGGACGCAATTACCAGTTGGATATAAAACCACCAGATAAACCAACAACACATCAGGATGTTGACGGATGCTGGATGACAACACGGTGGAAACAAGGGAAGTAGAATTAAAAGACATGAAAATTTGCCGTAATACAGGAAATTAAATCATAGTGGAAGTGAATGTGGTAACGAGTAGGAGGGTGTGTGGATATTTGAGAGAGTGTGTTAGTGTGTGTGTGGATATGTGAGAGAGTGTGTGTGTGTGTGTGTGTGTGTGACTTCACACTAGGACTTACACACCAGCAGCAACTGGCTCAGCTACAGACGAGCATCTGTGGGACTGAAGCTGAACAGGAACAATATTAGTAGTACGAGCAGCTCCGCCTGGCTCGCCGGGCTCGGAGCCGCTGGCGCGTGATTGGTCGGTTCAAACAGTCCAGCGATAGAAGGAGCGTCCGATAGGTGGTAGTAATACTGGTGACATCACGGATGTTTCACTGTTTCAATGATGATGAGACTTTGTGTTTCATCTTATTGTGAAGGAACAGAACCGATGAAAACACCTCAACAGTCACACTCTGTCCTCCTTCCCTCCTTCCTTCCCTCCTTCCTTCCTTGTGCCCTTTTTCCTGCCTACCTCCCTCTGTCCCTGTTTCCTTCCTTCCCTTCTTCCTTCCCTCCAAGCCTCCTTGCTTCCATTCCATGCTCCCTTCTTTCCTCCTTCCTTGTGCCCTCCATCCATGCGCCCTTCCCTCTCTTCACGCTCCCTCTCCTCCTTCATTCCCTCCCTCTCTCCCTCTCGTCCCTTTCCTCCCTCTTTTCCTCACCCTCCCTCTCTGTACCCCCCCCCCCCCCCCCAGTGTCCGGGTCAGGCCTAGTCTAGCACATGTTCAGGCCCTGAATAGTTTTCTCAGCGGGGAACGATTTTCTAATGAGCTTTGAGAAGTGGGGGGGAGGGGTGGTGAGGATGTCTCTCTCTCTCTCTCTCTCTCTCTCTCTCTCCCTCCCCCCCCCTCTCCCCCGGTTAAAGCAGATTAATTAAAAGCTGGCTGTCTCTCTCTCCTCTCCTTATCAGTGAGAGTGGAGCTCTTACAGGAAGCCTCCAGGGAGGCTCAGCGTTTGGGCCGGGTGGGCAGGAAGGGGGGGGCGGAGCCTCCGGGAACCATGCTAATTTCAGCCACCGGGACGGCTGCTTAGGAATTACTGCCGGTGGTGCGTTCACTGATTATCTCTGCGACTGTCTAGGAAGAGATTCTGCATTTCCTGTCTGTCTGTCTGTCTGTCTGTCTGTCTGTCTGTCTGTCTGTCTGCCTGCGTCTCTGTTTGGTCACGCTTCTCATTCACGCCATTTTTCCACGCTGGCGTTCACCTCGTCGCGTCCTCGTGCGTCGAGCCGGTCGCCTCCAGCCAGACAGACTCAACAACCAGCCTTTGTAATCCTGATGAAATCCTTCTTGTGTCAACAGTGAAATCAGGGAGTAATGAATGGAAGCCAGCGGAGACGGGAAAATCCACAATTATGATCAATGATATCACGTCTTCCTTTTGCTTTTTCAAATGTCAGAATTGAAATATCTCAACTTTCAAAATGTCCCTTCACTTTCTGCACAAACCAGTTTAGATTTTCAAACCTCCTTCATGTGGCTCCATGTTGAAGCCCACCATGAGACACTCATTGCTCTTCTTTCATTTGGCAGTTTCTACTCTTGCTGAAGTCAAAAAAGCCCAATTCCATTGTTGCGTAACGTTCAAGGACCGCTTGGATTCAAAAATTCATTACGTTCATTATTACAGGGTTTTACTGTTTCACGGGAGAAGCTAAGGATTTCATCGTCTTTGAGATGCTCTCCAAGTCTTGTTGTGCGTTCCTGGAGGCGATCGACGCCAAGAACTAGGAAATGAAAATGAAAGACAGGAAAATGGTGTGAATGAGAACTGAGCCCAAGCAGAGACAGACGGACAGACGGACGGACGGACAGACGGACGGACGGACGGACGGACGGACGGACGGACGGACGGACGGACGGACGGACATGCAGCGACGTCTCGGATGAAATGAAAAATGCAATTTAATCTTTCGGTCCTCGAACTGAAAGATTTTGATGTCCTGTAAAGTCTGGAAATGAATCTGATCACTTTCAGGCGTTGAAGGGATTGAAGAGTCTTCACATCTCTAGTAGTGGTAGACGCACCGCCATGTCACCGTCTTCATCTGTGGAGGGATGAAGAGATCACCTGTCAATCAAACAGTGTGTCCAGTACTGTGGCGTCTTTCTCCTTGGATTTCCTGTTGATGGAGTTTGAGTTCCTGTAGGTGGCGCTCTTTTCTTTGTCTGTTCAGCCACGGTGGCTATCGCTGCTCATGCTAACTACCCAGTTCTTCTTCTGTTGAAACGTAAAACGCATCACTTCCTGTCTCCAGAGGGTTTGTTTCCCCAGGAAATGGAAGCAAATGGAAAAGATTTCATGAACTGGCGAGAGGTTGATCACTGTTGTGTTCTATATGTCTTATAGAGATCTTTACTACCAGATCTTACTACCAGATCTTTACTTTAATCACATATTGAACGCCGACCAAAATCCTGACATCAATGTAAGAAGTGAAATCCTGCAGGAAGTGTTGTTGACCGTCTGGCGTGGCTGATTGGCTGATTGGCTGATTGGCTGATTGGTGTTTCTGTGTTGCAGGTTGCAGCCGTTCATCTCGGGACAGCCCAACAAGAAGCTGGCTCTGGAGCAGGTGAGCTGCTGGTCCTCTCCTCCTCCTCCTCCTCCTCCTCCTCCTCCTCCTCCTCCTCACCACCACCACACATACACACTGAGCCAGTTAATCACTCTCACTCTCCCACTTCAATTCAGTTGCTTTGTCATGAGGGTTTATCAGGGACGGTGTTGCCAAAGCACTTTACAAAATTTCAGTTTTCAGAAACCAACAAAGCGTTTAGACCTCCATTGAGGTGATGGATGGTTTGGTTTGAGATGCTCTCTCCACCAGGAGCTCCACCTAATGAAGCTGACAGGTTGTAATTCTCCGTCTCTCCCGGTCGGCCATTACAGCTGATTGCTGATTGGCTGCCGCTGTCAGACGTCCTGCAGAGCGGATGGGAGTAAATGAATCCCTCTCGGGCCGTGTGAGAGGTGAAGCTCTCTTTGTCTTCCTGTTTGCCCTTCCCTTATTGCTCTCCGCCTGGATCTCTCTCTCTCTCTCTCTCTCTCTCTCTCTCTCTCTCTCTCTCTCTCCAGGTTCTCCACGGGTCCTTGAAGTCTGGGAAACTTAAATATCTGAAGTTCTTTAACTATTAAAGAGTCTTAAAGAGTTATTTCTCACCACACAGTCACAGGTTGCTTTTCTCATTCTCCTGCCCATTTGAACTGTCATTAGTTAGATCAGGATCTGGCTGGTTTCAGCAGGTTTCAGCTGGTTTTGGCTGGTTCTGGTTGGTTTTGGCTGGTTTCAGCTGGTTCTGGCTGGTTTCGGCTGGTTTCTGTGCTTTGGTTTTTAAATTGCTCATCAATTTAATTCCAGGTATCATTGAGTTTCTCTTCCTGCTTTCACTTTATTTCTTTCTCTCTTCCTCCTCCTTCCTCCTCCTTCCACGTTCCTTTCCATCCCTGCATCCCTTCACTTTCTGCTTCACTTCTAAGCCCCTCCCCCATGTTTTCCCATCTCTCTCTCTTTTCTCTCCTTCTTCATCACTTTCATTCACTCTCCATTCCCACGTTGTCCCCGTCTCTCTCTCTCTCTCTCTCTCTTTCTCTCTCTCTCTCTCTCTTTTGTCTTTCTCTTTCCACATTCCTCTCCATTACCTCCCTTTCTGCTTCACTGCTGATCCTCCCTTTTCCTCTCTCTCTCCTTCTTTCTCTCTTTTCCTTCCTTCCTCCACATTCCTCTCTATCCCTTCATCGCTTACACTCCATCTCTCTCTCTCTCTCTCTCTCTCTCTCTCTCTCTCTCTCCCCCCCCCTCCCTCCATCATGTGCTGTTGGCAGCTCTGAATGGAAGTGCTCAGGCAGCTCAGGCTCTGTCAACCAGGAAGAAAACATTGCCACGAGGGGCCGGGTCAACAAGGCTTGTTACTTAGCAACCCCCTCGCCTCCCTCTGGGAACTGGAGCCGAGCGGCCGTCGCCATTGGCTGAGAGGCTGCGCTCGCTCGGAGCTCGTTGTTATGTAATGTTGCCGTTTCGTTCCTACAACAGAGCCGGAGTGAAAGGAGATGTGTGCGTTGGCTTTCTGTTCCCCTCCACACAAAGCCCTGTTTCCTCTAAGCCCCGCCCCCCCGGTGACCCAGCAATTAGTCTGAACGTTTCTCACAAGCCTTGCGAGGAAACCGTCAGTTTACAAGGCAGAGTGAGAGGAACAACTTGATTCCTGCCAGTTGAAACAGGCCCAGCTGTGCATCGCTTCCCCCCCCCCCCCCCGCTGCACGCTTGAACCGCATCTCGGCTGAGACCTGGACCGGCTGAGACCTGGACCGGCTGAGACCTGGACCGGCTGAGACCTGGACCGGCTGTGAACTGCAGTCGGCTTACGCAAGCGACAGTCTTGGCAGTGGTCTGTTTTGAAGTTCGGTTCTCAGAGAAACTGTCTGATGTGTTTCAGTTCATCCTGTAGCGTCCCGTGACCTGCTGGATCACTGCTCTTCCTCTTCATCTTCCTCTTCCTCTCAATATCAGCTTTAAGACATCCACAAAGAAACAACCACGTCAACAACAAAACAACCAGTCTGTCACTTGATCTACCATGATGGACTTGTCTGCTCTTCTCTGGTGTTCATACCAGTTAAGAACACATGAAGAAACATCTGAACATGAGCATCAAGTCTCCTTCTACCCATAATGCCTTGTGTTCTGGGTGGTTTCCTGTAGCTGGTTGGTGTAGAGCACCATGTTGATGCAGTGTTGGTTTTATTCCTTCACCGGCCGTTTACAGCCTGGCGAGGTTAGAGCCAGCAGGATATCTACTGAAGGATAGAGGGAGAAAGGGAGGGAGGGAGGGAAGAAAGGAAAGGAGGGAGAAAGGGAGTGAGGGAGGGAGGGGAGAAAGGAAAGGAGGGAGAAAGGGAGTGAGGGAGGGAGGGTATATTTTAAAATTTGGTTTGCTTTTTGTTTTTTCTCATTGTGAGATCGTCAGGTTTCCATTGAGAGACGAGGAACTGAAGGATGGAGGAAGAGGTGGAGGGGAGGGGGAAGGAAGGAAGGAAGGGGGGAGGGAGGGAGGGAGGGAGAGGGGAGCATGGGAGAAAATGGCAGAGAGAAGGCAGAAACAAAGAGCCCAGCGGGGAGCCCAACAGGCTGTTGCTGAGGAGAACAGAAATATCTCCCGTCACACCGCCGAGCCTCCACCTGCTTTACAATTAGCTCGTCTTCCAGCGACGTGATGGCAGCTTCCTGTTTACTGTGGAAGAGAGGAGGAGGCAGGAGGAGGAGACAGGAGGTAGGAGGCAGGAGGCAGGAGGCAGGAGGAGGAGGCAGGAGGCAGGAGGAGGAGACAGGAGGTAGGAGGCAGGAGGCAGGAGGCAGGAGGAGGAGGCAGGAGGAGGAGGTAGGAGGCAGGATGCAGGAGGAGGAGGCAGGAGGTAGGAGACAGGAGGTAGGAGACAGGAGGCAGGAGGAGGAGGCAGGAGGAGGAGGCAGGAGGCAGGAGGCAGGAGGAGGAGGCAGGAGGTAGGAGGTAGGAGACAGGAGGTAGGAGACAGGAGGAGGAGGTAGGAGACAGGAGGAGGAGGAGGAGGTAGGAGGCAGGAGGCAGGAGGAGGAGGCAGGAGGCAGGAGGAGGAGGCAGGAAGCAGGAGGAGGAGGCAGGAGGAGGAGACAGGAGGCAGGAGGAGGAGGCAGGAAGCAGGAGGAGGAGGCAGGAGGCAGGAGACGCACTTCACTCTGCTAATGTTTTGGTCAAGAAGATCCAATCCAACCCGACGATTCTGCAGTTTATCAATAAGCAAAACAGCAAAGCATTGAAGAGGAGAAGTCGTGTTTGGAGATGAGATGAGATGAGATGAGATGAGATGAGATGAGATGCTCTTTATTGTTTTCTGGGGGAAATCTCTTTCATACCGCCACGAAATATTAAAGCCACTCATCACCCAGAATCCCTTTAGCCAAGTGTGATAAATGTCCATGAGTTTGTCTCGGTGGTGGAAACTCTTTTATTTATTCTGTTTCTCAGGTCGTTCTGTTGAACTATGAGATCATTTCCATTACCTTCAGCCTCTGTCCCACTGCTGGCACCGTGACCCCTCGTGACCCCTCGTGACCTCTCGTGACCCCTCATAACCCCAGACAGTCCGTCGTCCTGTGATTGTTGAGTTTTGGTGGTTTTATTTTGTTCTCAGTGGTCTGTGTGTTGGTCGGCATGCTTCAGGCTCCAGAACCTGCTGGACAGAACCGCCCGGTCCCTACGGTGGCCCACAGGGGACACGGCTGCACACACACACATGAGATTTTGACAACTCAACACAGAAAACAGGGTGAAACGCCAAACGACCTGGGGTGCTTTCTGCCCCGAGACAGGATGGATCATACACATTTAATAATAATGATGTGATAATTGAATGATCCCCGTTGGGAAATCCTCTTTTCTCTTGACCTCCTCACGAGGAGGTCAAAGGTCAGGGTCAGTGTCTGTCCACCGTGTACAGGACAGGTCTCCGTCCTCCCTAGACCACCATGCTGCTCCACATACAGCTAATACAGTGTTGCAGTGTACAGTAGATGAAACGGCTCTCCTCCACCACACACACACACACACACACACACACACACACACACACACACACACACACACACACACACACACACACACACACACACACACACACCACCACATTACCATTACCACACTACACCATTCCTTCCTTCCTTCCCAGGAAGTGGGGCACATGAAGTCAGATCCAGCTGATTTCCCGGGGGCAGCTCGCCGTACGAGACCAGAAACCTGTTCTGTTTGATTGTTTGTCCAGGACGCCGGCTCCGCCCCCCCGCCGGTGACCGCCGCGGCGCCCGCCAACCCCGTGCTGGTGGAGAGCGGGCCCGTCGTCTACGATGACGCGGCTGCCGACGAGGAAGAGGAGGACGAAGAGGAGCCGTGTGTCAGCGCCATGCAGCTGATGGGCAGCAACGGTGGGTTCCTCTAACTGGGTCACGACCCAGATTCTCTTCATCCATCACAGACGGGTTTCCTCCCGTCTCAACATCACTGTGTCTCTGTTCAGCACTGTGGAGAAGATTCGTTCATATACATTTGATCTGATAGATTGTTCTGCATCAGTATTTTACATTTTGATATTTAGAACATTTCATTATTTTTTAAAGCATCTAGACTCTGTTCAGTCCTACATAGATTTAGATATTCCCACTAACACCACCAGACACCAGATTCTGTTAGTTTCCAGTTAGATCTGGTGGATCCCGGCTGCAGAGTGGATCTGGATCTGGATCTGGTTCTGGTTCTGGTTCTGGTTGGAGCTGCTGTGTTTTAACGAGCCGCTCTGTTGCCATGGTTACATTTCTTACCTTTCCATCCCCGGCTGTAACGGCTGCAGGCCCCGCCCCCACCACGGTAATAATGTGATCCTTAATTGATCCCTGTAGGGAAACTGACTTTCCTCCACGGGGAGGTCAGAGGTCAGGGATTCAGCAGGGCGGTGGCTTGCTGGTCTTCCTGGTCGTCACGCCGCCAGTCGAAGGTCATCTAGAGCTTCAACATGTTAACATGTTACTGGCCTGTTGTTGCTCTTCAATAGGCAGCAACCTAACAGCACCTCTGTGACCCCTGACCTTACCACAGTCCTCTACTGGTGGCTACTGGGAGCTCTGAGAGTTACTCCTTCACTTTTCCCAACCAGTACTGGGATTCGAACCGACGACCTTCCAGTCACAATCTTCTCTCTAGGTTCCCGCCGAGTCCGTAAAACCAGACAAATTTAAAAAGCGTCTGCCTGTCTGTCTGTCTGTCTGCCTGTCTGTCTAGTCTGTCTGTCTGTCTGTCTGTCTATCTGTCTGCCTGCCTGTCTGTCTGTCTAGCCATCTGTCTGCCTGTCTGTCCTGTCTGTCTGTCTGTCTATCCTGTCTGTCTGTCTGCCTGTCTGTCTATCTGTCTGTCTGTCTATCTGTCTGTCTAATCCATCTGTCTGTCTCTCTCCAGATTATGGCTGCGATGGAGATTACGACGATGGATTCTAGCCCTGGACTTGCCTGGACCGTTGTCCCCAACTGCTCTGGGCCATTTTGCATCCCTAACTGTATCAAACGGACTGCTTCCTAACAGGGACACAAAATGGCCACCGGGAAGCAGTGACATCATCGGGTATGGGGGGTGTGTGTGTTCAGGAAGCGGTAACCTCCCAGTAGAACTGAACGTTGTGAGCGAGAAAAAAGCCAAAAGCCTGGAAAATCAAACCCCTGCTTCCTGTCGACTCCCTGGACGCTGACGGAGGGTGACGTGGAAACTGATTGGGCACCAGTGTAGCCAGGCTGTTAGCCCCGCCCCCCCACCCCCCAGCGGACGGCCAGAGAGACCCGAGGGTTTCTGGATGCTGTAACGTAGCAACGAGACTAATAAAAGATGAATTTATTGTCCTGAATTTGCACTTGAGCACGACCGGACGATGCTCCGCCTACTTCTGTCTCCTGAAAAGCATGACGCAGTGACAGGAAGTGATAAACAAGCATCAGGTCATCAGTTGTTATGGTCACTACTAGTACTGTCGATGTCCAGGACGTTGACGGTCAGTGGTTCTCACTGCTGTCTGTCGCTGCTGAAGCCAAAGTGTTGAGGTGACCATCACAGTCCTGAGACATGATGACCGTCAGGGATGTGATGGATCGACTGGGATCCATTTTACTTTGTTTTGTAGTTCTGATTTTAGTTTGGGTTTGGGTTTTTTTTCTGTACATTTCTTCCATGTTATTGATTGACTGGTTTATTTATCAGATTGTGTCGTCAGGATGTGAGTATTTGCTTGTGAAATGCGATACGAAAGAGGACGACCGACCTGGGTTTTTTTTTTTTTTTAAAAGAGGATTTTAGGACTTTGTTTTGGGAGGATGGTGTTGAGGTGAGAGAGACTGTGGCCTTTTCACTGTGTCGACTCAACAGTATTTATCGAGGCATCGCGGCCTCTGTGTTGCTGCTACGGTACATTATGTTACATCTGCTGCTACAGTAAAGATTCCACTACACTACACTCTGTCTCTGGCTTCGTTCTTTATTAAACCCTTTACTTAAAGGAGATACTCTGATCTCTGGACCTCAACATCATCAACCTCTACCAGGTCATGATCTCTGGACCTCAACACTCATCAACCTCTACCAGGTCATGATCTCTGGACCTCAACAGTGATCAACCTCTACCAGGTCATGATCTCTGGACCTTAACAGTGATGAACCTCTACCAGGTCATGATCTCTGGACCTCAACATCATCAACCTCTACCAGGTCATGATCTCTGGACCTCAACACTGATCAACCTCTACCAGGTCATGATCTCTGGACCTCAACAGTGATCAACCTCTACCAGGTCATGATCTCTGGACCTCAACATCATCAACCTCTACCAGGTCATGATCTCTGGACCTCAACACTGATCAACCTCTACCAGGTCATGATCTCTGGACCTCAACATCATCAACCTCTACCAGGTCATGAAGCTTCTCCATCTGCTGCTCTCAACACCTGGTGTCAGGTAGGTCTTTCCTGGGAGAAACCCTCTGGAGACAGGAAGTGATGCGTTTAACGTTTCAACAGAAGAAGAACTGGGTAGTTAGCATGAGCAGCGATAGCCACCGTGGCTGAACAGACAAAGAAAAGAGCGCCACCTACAGGAACTCAAACAGTGAGGAACACCACAGTGAGGCTGAGAGACGAAGATGGAGACTGGATAAAAACAGGCATCATCACTCTCCAGTTCTATTTGAATCAGTTGTATTTCTACCTGCAGGTTGTTATTTGTTCTCGTCTCTGTTGTCTTGATTGATTTTTTGTATCTGTTATTTCGGGGTGAGATGTTCTCATGAACCTCTCGGGGATCGTAATTCTTACCGTTTCTGCGTGGAAATGGACTCCTGAGAAAAGCCACCGTCGGGGGAAATTCACCCGAGGATCACCGGCGAAGCTTTTGATCAGACCAGGTCCGTTTGTGTCGGTGGCTCGGTGACGCCTAGACAGTGTTACAGCTCTCTGAATGTGGTGTTGAGTTTCCAGAGGTATTGGGTGTTTCCAGGTGTGTGTGTGAGGAGTTTCTATGGTGTGAGTCACCCATCAAAGCGACAGGAAACCCGACACCGAGGAGGAGAAGAGGCGGGGCTTCACTCTGGGTCTGCACATGGCAACAGCTTCAGTGTTGAGAGCATTTCTGTTCCAGGATCAGCCGAAAGACGAAAGACCATCCTGACGAGAGGCTTCAGGGTCTCCAGGGTGGTCTTCGTCACACCTCGCAAAAAATGGTGGTAATCTAGATTACCAGCAATTCTGAACTTTTCAGTCAAAAGATGAACGTTGAGTTGAAGAGTAATATTTCAAAATGAGACCGACCATATCAGAAGAAGTGCTTTTACTTTCATTACTTTGTTTTTTACCTAAATTCTTTCAAAATGTTTAATTGCACAAAATCCGATCAGACCAGGAAACGACTGAAGTAATCCAACTGAAGATTGTTTTTCTAAAAGATATCTAGTGTTGAGTAGTGAGTTCAGTTGAAGGCAGTTTTATTATTAACACATTTGATGAACCTTGATTGATCCCTCCACCTAGAAGAGTACATCACTTTGTTTCAGTTGGTCAAGTGACAGGGAAGAAACCTGTTAACTTGTTTCAGTATTTCTACCTCATCGTATTTCCTGACCGGTTCTTCGTCCTGTCAGCAGATGAGACGGAGACAGGAAGAGCGAGCCTCAAGCCTCAAGCCCCTCCCCCTCATACCCGCCGTCCTGCTGGTCTAAAGTCCTGCGGTCGGCCTTTAGACCAGCAGATTTAAACCCTATTAAGGCTCCATGCGGCTCCATGCGGCTCCATGCGGCTCCATGCGGCGCTGCGCTGGCGTCGCTGTTCAGGTCGACTTTCTGAAACGCACCCGGAAAATAATTTGATGGTTTGTGATGCTGTAATGTGCTGTCAGGTCAACGCTCAGCTCCCTCCCACCTCCTCTTTCTCCCCAGGGGCTTACTGTACCTACGCTCCTCCCTAACCCTCCCTTCCTCTTTTCTCTCTCCCTGCATTTTCTCTCCTCTCATCCTTCCTGTCTTTTCTCTCCCATCATTTACTCCTCTCACCTTCTCTCTCCTCCCTCCCACCATCCATCCATCCATCCATCCATCCAACCCCCCTCCTTCTCACCCACCCTCCTCTCTCTCCTTTCACCATATCTCCCCTTTTTTCCTCCCCTCTCTAATCTCATTATCCTTTCCTCCCCCCATCTCCCTCTCTCTCCCCCCTCTCTTTATTCTCACTCCTCTCCCTCCCTCTGACAGCTGCAGTTTAGCCAGGGTGCTAACTTCACCCTGGGGTGGGGGGGGGGGGAGTATCCGTCTCAAAGGCACCTTGCTGGGTGAACCTGCCCCCCCCATCCTCCCCCCCTCCCCATTCAGCCGGGCCCTTCCTACCTCTCTGCCATAACCACTTCCCTAATAACCCGACCATGCCTGCCCCCTCCCTCCCTCCCTCCTTCTCCGCACTGCGTTTCCCTGCATCAGCATATTGAACCCCCCACCTCCCTCCTCACCCCCCTCCCCCAAAACACCACAACCTCCCTCCTGGTTGCCTTCCTCACCCCAATTATTTCCCGGGACCTCGGCTTAGAGGGATTCTTTCACCCTGCTCTCCGTGTAGCCTGACCCTCCCTCCGCCGCGGGCGACGGCGGCCATTGTGTCATCAGGATCCGGGGGCGTTCGCCGCGCCGCCATCACAATTAATGTTGCTGACAGGTAGCTGGGGGGGGGGGGGGGGAGATGTCCCTTTACTGGCTGAACGCCGACTGTACCTCCGGTCAGATGGGAGTTTGTGAAGGACAGAAAGGAGGGAGGGAGGGAGGAGGAGGGAGGGGGGAGGAGGAGGAGGAGGAGGAGGAGGGGGGGGGGGGGGAGGAGGGAGTCGTTTATCAAGTTTATTAGTTTTGATTTAGGATTTGTTTAGTTTGAACTTCTGATGCTGCTGATTCAGCTGTTTACGTTCCTGTAGGTCAACGGGTAGCGTCATAGCCTCAACGCTGCCAGGGTGAAGGGTTCCTCCACCTGTACTGATCAGCAGGTAGAGCAAGGCACCGACTGCACGGGGTCGCGGGTTCAAGTCCCACTGTTGCTTCTGCATGACTCTCCTACCAGAATCTGTTCCTCCATCTGCTGCATGCAGGCTGCAAAGTTCCTGTTTGGCTTTTGTCTCAGACGTTGAGGAGGCGAACGGCGTCCTGACAGACTCAACATGTCAGTTCAGTCCTCGACACCGGAGACAGAACAGCAGCGTAACGAGGATCCCACTGTAAACAACGTCTTCACGCCACCGGCTGACGAGGCCCCGCCCCTTTCACTCCTCCACTCACGAGGGTATCGAACCAAATCACACTGAACGCCGTAGAAAATGAAGAAATGAGTCTTGGCCGTGGAGTCGCTCAGCCTCCTGGCTCCGGGTTGAGTCCGCCGCAGAGCGCCGAGCTGCTCTCGTCACTCGGTTCTCAGGCATAAATCCTGGAGGTTTTCTGGCTCGGTGAACGTGGAGGAGGAGGAGGAGGAGGAGCGGGATGGGGAGGGGGAGGAGGAGGGGGGGAGACTCCAAATTGTTTCTCTGTGGCCGCAGATGAGTTTGGTTGTTGAGCTCGACACACCGCTTTGATGTACGGTCCCATCTCTGTAATTAATTAATTAATTAATTAAGGGGTAACTGAACCCCCCGTCTGTGGAGACGACACACACACACAAATACATACACACCAGTGGACACACACACACACACACACACATGAACATTCAGAAGCATCCTGTCATGTTTGAGGAAAATCAGACTCAACACACAAAGTCCAAAGATCTAATGTGTTAGTGTTTGTGTCACTTCGGGACCAAGATGTGAATTGAAATGTTTAAATGTTTAGATGTTAGATTTGCACCGTCCTGATCAGACTCACGGTAACCACTACAGTAGACAGACAGGTGTGTTGGTGTTGAGGTTGAGGTTGAGGTTGAGGTGTTAAGGACGACGCAGCGCTGAGGGACGGGAGAGCTGCAGTGAACTCAGTACAGTGATATGATGAGGTCACTGCTCTGCACCCGGCCTGCCTCCAGTCCTGGTGTCTTCATCCACAGCAGGTGTGTGTGTGTGTGTGTGTGTGTGTGTGTGTGTGTGTGTGTGTGTGTGTGTGTGTGTGTGCTCCCCCTCTGTTGTTTTGTTCCGTGCAGCCCTGTAATTACCCTGAGTCAGATCTGCTTCTGTAACGCAGGTGCAGAGACGGCTTTTAATTACAGGGTGGGAGCCGAGCCCTAGCCCACCTGTGTGTGTGTGTGTGTGTATACATGTGAGTGTTTGCATGTGTTGTATTCGTGCGTATGCTCAGGTTTCTAAGTGTGTGATTGCAGTCGTGTGTGCATGTGGGAGTGTGTGCGTGTGCATGTGTCTGTGCATGTGGGAGTGTGCGTGTGTGCATATGTGTGTGTGTGTGTGTGTGTGTGACAGTGATTGTGGGGGCGAGCCAACCTGAGCTAGATTGAAAGAGACAGAGGAGACAAAGGGAGGATGGAGGTTCTGACTGCAGAGCAGCTTGAACACCTGGAGCCTGATCAGAGGAGGAGGAGGGGGGAGGAGGAGGAGGAGGGGGAGGGGGAGGAGGGAGAGTCAGGACTCTCCTCTCCTCTCCTCCTCTCTCCTTTCCTCTCTCCTCCTCTCTCCTCTCCTTTCCTCTCCTGTTGGATAATGTTGAAAATAAAAACTGGCAAGTAAAAGTTGCCGATTGCTCTGCTTGTTCTTGAGTATTTTGAACCAACGGTAACTCGATGTAACTCACCAGGAAGCTGCTTGCTTCCTTCCTTCCTTCCTTCCTTCCTTCTCTGTCTGTCATCGACATCATGTGCTGCTGAAGTTCTGACATGTTCAACGACACGCCAAGACTGCAGGAGCTGCATAGGAGGAGTTACACGCCTGCCAGAACCAAACCAGCGAGCCAGAAATAATCTCATTGGTTGAGATAAACCTCAGTGGGCGGAGCCAAAGAACCACAGCTTTTCTACCTGAGTAGCGTTAGACTGAAGCCCAGACAGGAAGGAGCCAATAGGAAGACTAGCTAACAAACTGAATCTAGCTATCTAGGTTAGCTAGTTAGCGAGCCTGCTCACCCTCCAAGATCATAAATGCCAAGGTCATGAACAAATGATAAGATATTCTTATTTCTCTCTCTCTCTCTCTCTCTCTCTCTCTCTCTCTCATGTGGTCAGTCTCCTCTTCATCTCCAGAGGAGTTTATATTCTCCTCCTGGACCAGCACCAGTTATTGCTGTGATAGATGATGATCGGCCATGTTGGCACCAAGTATGACCAACGATCCTCTTGAGGGAAGGAAACCGTTCAGTGTTTCAGTTTTAGTTTTTACTATCAATCAATCTGTGTCACTTTCTTCTCATTTTGGAACAAAACTCTTGATATATTTTCCTCGTACCTCCGAAGCCGTCTGGCAGCCAGACTCGTTTTGAGGCCGAGCTCCATCCAACTCCTCCCTGCTGCGTTATTACCAATCTGAACGTCCTGAACGCTGCCAGGGTGTCACGGCCCGTTAGCTGAACCCTGGTCGCTGTTATCTGCAACTCAGCTGCTGTATGCACATCCAGACTCTCCATGATGTGACGACCGGGGGGGTTGAGGTTGAGGTGGTCGTTGAAGGAGGGGGAAGCGTTACCACAGTCACTCTGCAGGGATTTGAACCAGAAAGCTTTTGGTCACAAGCCCACCTCTCCAGCCTGTAGGCCGCCACCACCCAACTTGAAGCACAATCTCCAAAAAAGGGCGGGTCTTTCCAAGCCCTCCAATCAGATTACAGCTTTATGTGATGTGTGTCGGTGTACAAAGACAGAAAAACTCAACACTAAATAAGCATCGATCCAACTGTGAACGGGTTGCAGTAACTAGAACCACAAAGAACCTGTCAAACCTTTAGTGATGTCATGACGTTAGACGGACCGACCAATAGGAAGCAACTCCATCCCTTTGGTCTCCCCATGTCACTAAACCTGCGGCATGCTGTTGTAATGAAAAATACCTTTTGTTTTTACATTTTCATTTTTTTCAAACCATAAACAAAATCAGAAATGGAAAAAAAATCATCTATAATATCAATTTTACATTGATCCCAGCAGCAGATTGTATGTATTTATATAATAGACCCATTGTGTTTTAGTATTTTCCATGTCGAGTCTTTGTGTTTCTCTTCCTGCATCAGGACCCCGTCAGGTTGGATGACGGAGCCGTGGGCAGGTGGAGCTGATGGAAGGTCATCCAAGATGCTTTGGCTCATCGAGCTGCAGTGTGACGGTCCAGAGTCAGCCAGGCCAGCCAGCATCCACCTGCCAGAACACCCCCCACCCTCCCCCCTCCCTCCCTCCCTCCCATCAATGGCACCTTTGGGAGCAGAGGCTGGAAAACCTCCACCGAGCAGCTGTGTGCATCCAGAGTTATTGAGTCTCCATCTTTGTCTCTCAGCCTCACTGTGGTGTTCCTCACTGTGGTGTTCCTCACTGTGGTGTTCTTCACTGTGGTGTCCTTCACTGTGGTGTTCCTCACTGTGGTGTTCTTTACTGTGGTGTTCCTCACTGTGGTGTTCCTCACTGTGGTGTTCTTCACTGTGGTGTTCTTCACTGTGGTGTTCTTTACTGTGGTGTTCCTCACTGTGGTGTTCCTCACTGTGGTGTTCCTCACTGTGGTGTTCTTCACTGTGGTGTCCTTCACTGTGGTGTTCCTCACTGTGGTGTTCCTCACTGTGGTGTCCCTCACTGTGGTGTTCTTCACTGTGGTGTTCCTCACTGTGGTGTCCCTCACTGTGGTGTTCTTCACTGTGGTGTTCCTCACTGTGGTGTTCCTCACTGTGGTGTTCTTCACTGTGGTGTTCCTCACTGCTCTTCCCAGAGATCACCTGTCAATCAAACAGTGTGTCCAGTACTGTGACGTCTTTCTCCTTGGATTTCCTGTTGATGGAGTTTGAGTTCCTGTAGGTGGCGCTCTTTTCTTTGTCTGTTCAGCCACGGTGGCTATCGCTGCTCATGCTAACTACTCAGTTCTTCCTCTGTTGTTTTGCTTTGTATTTGTTTATCTCTCTCTGTATGAACACAAAACATAAGTCTGTTGTGTTTGTTGTGATAATGGATGCCGACACAAAACCCCTACGCATCTGTCGGGTCTGTTGTTAATACTCTCACACACACACACACACACACACACACACACACACACACACACACCCCCTATACAGTTGGACATGCAGCTCCATTAGCCGTGCGTCCACACACCCAGCAGATAAATCATCCGACCCCCTGCTGAGTCTCGTGTCTGTGTGGGACCGAGGCGTTCTGTCTCATGAACCCGTCCACATGACCTTGTCTTGACACTGCAGTGAAGGGCTGGTTGTTTTGGCTGCCGTGCGGTTGGTTGGCGGAGGTCGGCTGCAGCTTCGTGCACTCTCCTCCCGACTTTCTGCATGGATTGTTTTCCAGGCAGCGACCACCGGGCAGGATGTCTGGCTATCGTGTCATCAATTAATGATGGCGGCTCCCTACCTGCCGTCTGGGGCCAAGCTGTTATCTCGCTGAAACACCGGAAACCCTGCCCGGGGGGAGGGGAGGCATTAGCCGCCCACCGACACCCCTGCAGGGGCAAAATGGGGCGTTTGAGGGCAGTCTAACTGACTCGTATTTCTGATGCTTGAGGTTCAAATCGTTTTGAGCTCGTACGCGCTCCCGTCTGAATCCCTCCTTCCATTCATCTTTCTTGTCCTCACTAAGAAAAGGCTTGAGAGAAAATCCTGATCCCCGCTCAGCATTCCTGCTCCGGTCCTGGAGCCCGGCTTCCCTCCGCTCAGAGCGAGGCACCCTGCTGGGGGATTCTGCTGTCAGCCGGTGGGTGATCCACAGTGGGGACTCGGAGGTGAAGTCGACACCCACACATCTGGGAAAGATAAAGCCTGTGGGCCAGAGCCTGTCAGCCCTGCCTGGCCCATTAGTGCAGCTCAGTGGATAGATTATGGCACCGCCACCGCCGGGTTAAGGGCTCAATTTCCACTGGGGTGACTCATGTTAAGGATGTATGGACTGATGGTGCTGCAGGGTGGGATCCTCCTACAGACTGTTTTCTTTGGTCTCAACCAGAGTGGAACATTTTACTTGGTTGCATTTTGGTATTTGGTTCGTTTAGGGTCGATGCTACCCAATCACAACAACCAGAAGTCCCATGACTCCCCAGCAGCTGGTTGGTTGGTTGAGTTTTGGTAACCTGTCATCCCACCAGGTTAGAGAGTCCAAACCAACCTGGTTCCAGTCTGTCACTTGATCTACCATGATGGACTTGTCTGCTCTTCTCTGGTGTTCATACCAGTTAAGAACACATGAAGAAACATCTGAACATGAGCATCAGTCCAGACTGACCAAGTCTCCTTCTACCCATAATGCCTTGTGTTTCCTGTAGTATTGACTTAATCAGGTTAAGATTGAATTATCAGAGTGCATGTACATGTTCTCCTGTACATGTTCTCCTGTACTCGACCTGTTTAGGACATACATTTGGATGCATGGTAGCCATTGTAGCCATTACTTCTTCACCCTGCAGGCTATTCTTTCTACTTTGTGACAGCAGAGAAAGTCAGTAAGTCTGAAGTCAGAATATTGTAACTCAAAACTCCAACTAGTCGTTCCTTCAGATCATTCCTTGTAATTTTAGACGGTTGAAAATGGAGCCAACCCCGCTTTTATTCTGAAAAACTCTTTTGGACTAAGCATCAGAGCATTAGTTTAGTAAGCATGCAGTAAAATGTTAGTTTTTTGTGAATGGGATGGATTGACTTTGAAATGCTCCCCAGTGTGAAATCACTTGAAAGAATATGCATCAGTGTGTTGAATAGAAAACAGCTCTAACCTCCGGATAGTTGGAGCAAATCAATACAAGCCACTTTTATTTTGACATCAAGATCAATTATTTTCCATAAATTCTGAAACGTTTTTTCCAAATCTGCGTGAAAACAAAGAGCCGACATGAGAACCGCCGGCCAGCTGACGACGGCGGAGCTTCACCGCAGAGCCACCACCAAAATAATACCATGAGACGAAACCTCGGTGTGTTCGGCGGAGCCCCCCCGCCGGCGCTCAGCGGGCCTCGCCGTGGGAGGCCAGACGCTCTCTCTGCACTGTTTCAAACATTCCTCACCCCCCCCCTCCCTCCCTCCCTCCCCCACCACCATCACCAAATCTTCTCTTTTTATCCCTCAGTGTGGATTGATGCTCTGAGGTCTCGAGGCTCAGTGGGTTTATTGTGTTTGTGCGGCGTCTTTGGTTCGCTCTGTGTAGGAATGACGGCTTATTATACCGCCACCCTGCAGGGTACCGCAGAGGAGGATTCAGCACTCGGTCCTCTGATGCTGAAACCCCTGCCTGCCTCGGCGCTGCATGTCGGAGAGGAGGAGGAGGAGGAGGAGGAGGAGAGAGGACTTAGAGGACGATGAAGAGGAGGAGTGAGATGAGGACGAAGAAAGAGGAGGTGATAGAGAGAGGGAGGTGGGGTGGAGGTGGGGAGGTGCTGCGTGGAGCATCAGTGTGTTGTTGTCAAATTACTTGTGATAGTTGGTTAATGAACTGATGGGACCAGGGTGGAGACGACTGCTAGCCTCCATCTCACCCTGTGGTATTGTTAGCGCTAGTGATTCTCAAAATGAGAAGACCATAAACCCTGTTGCTTCCTGTTGCTTCCTGTTGCCAGAAACATGTTGCAACCCAAGACGGCGTTTGGTTATGGTTTTTGTCTTTCCTGAAGAGGATCAACATGTTGGAAGTGATTTCTCCATCTTCCTTTCTCTCCTTCCTCCATCTGCCGCCCCCCCCCCCCCCTACCACGATCAAAGGGAAGTCATTTCTCTCTCTCTCTATTTACTTTAGGAGGAAATCTTATTCTACTGCGGTGCTAATTGTAAACCACTTCCTGACTCAGCTGAATGTGACTGAGCCTGGCTTGATTGTGATTGGTTGTGATTGGAGCACCCTCCTCTTCAATCAAGTAATCACAGGTTGTGTTTGTGAGTCTCGTTCAACCACGCCACTCATCCCGGTGAGCGCCGTCGACTCCCAGCTGCCTGTTTGTCTTCACAGTATTTACCAAGCAATTAGTCCTGACGCTCCGGCGGAGTGGAATATGATCGTACAAAGTGATGAGCGACTCCCTCCTCCCTCCCGGCGAGGTCCAGCCCACCAGCCGGGAGACAACAACCGCTTTCTTTTTGCTTCATTCATTTGCACAAAGTAACCAGAAATTACCATTTACATTTTATCCACTTAAACAGAACGCCTCAGTAGATGTAATGAATTGTTCCTATTACCCAGAGTGATGGTTGGTAATGGAGTTAAAGAAATAACAGGTGAGGAGGTAGAAGGTGGTTGGGGAACGAGACGGTCTAGATTCATTTATTTATTATTTGTTCTGCAGGTCCCAGAGACTCAAGGTCTCAAGGTTTTAGGTTCTTATGTGTTTTAGTTTTTGTTAAAATCATTTTATATTTTCATATACTGTTTTACAAGTTTGTTCAGTCTATTTAGTTTTTTTTGACAATGTCTCTTATTTTTGTGCATTTTGTGAAGACCTTTACTTAAAAAGCTGCTATATAAATAAAGCTTTACTGACTAATGCTAATCTCCTACAGTTACTGAACTATCTACCGGCAGTGAAGTGCTGAATGTATGTACAGTATATATACAGTGAAGTGTATTATTCCTAATATCTCGAGGTCTGAGGTCCTGTTGTTGTCAATCTGTCTCCAAAGCCTTAAAGCCAAATCCGTCTAAATTGAAGGTTCCTGGTGATTCTGAGCGGCAGGATGGAGACAGAACCTGAGATCTGTTTCATCCTGGGAAACCCAGGCAGGTTATTAAGCCCCGACCGGCCCTGCAGTGGGAACCAGGCCCGGTTGACATCATTTTGATATCCACCCGGGGAGCGCTCTGATTGGCTGGCAGTCCCGTGGAGAGGGCTCTCATTACAGGCTGTTGTTGTGGCGTCTCCTTCCCCCAGACCTGCTCAGCACTTTCCTCTCGTCCTAATTGACGACGGCAGGAATGAACCGTCCTGCTGCACGTCCTCATCCTGCCTGTTAACTAACACATTCACTGATCACACGTCAGCTTCTATCTGGAGCGGTTCAAAAGAGGAATGAGCTGAAAGTCAAACGTCAGTAAGGAGCGTAGAGGAAAAACAATCCTGAATTTATCATGTTTGATATAGAATTGCTTGGAAATCAGAAAATCCGAGGTGAGTTTTTTTTTGCACTACATGAAGACAGAAGCAACATAGAGTGTAGATGGAGAACAGGTGAAGTGTTTATCAAGATATGAGGTTTCAGGTTGCGGCTGAAGGTATGGCTGCTCTCCTGGCGCTCTCATCCACCCAGGGGAACAATGATGGAGAACACTGAGGAAACTAGACTCGAGGTCCTCTCCTAGGTCCTCTCCTAGGTCCTCTCCTCCATGTTTTGTTTCTTCTTTCATCTTCTCCCCACAGTCATGAATATTCACAAAGGATGTATTTATGGCTGCTGGTGATGTTGGGAGGAGCGGAGGGAGGAGTGGAGGGAGGTGAGGAGCGGGGGGAGTTGGGGAGCAGGGGGAGTCGAGGAGTCGGGGAGTCGTTGGGTGTTCCTGAAGGCAGCAACAGCGAGTTAAAACTCATGATGTTTGATTACTGTTATCATTACAACACAGATTCTTAGAGACCATGGATGGAGTCACTGTTCCCATGGTGCCCTGGTGGGAGAGTCTTGCTCTGCTCTCATTGGCTTACAAAGGGCCAAAGGTCATGAAATGCATTTGAACCCGTGATGCCGCTGCAGCCTGCCGACCGACCAGGTCACAAATCAACGGGAGCTCGAGGCGAACTGTGAAACTGAAACGACGAGGCAAAAAATGCACCCAATAATTAGGAGTACACTTTTTTTTTTTGTGTTCACGTGTGATTGTGTCCTCTGTGAGCCACCGTAGGGGATTCATGGGAGCCTTTGACTGGGCGATTCTTTCCAGTGCATTCTGGGTGAGAAAAATGGAGCGTTTTTTGATCAATAAACAACAAGAATACGCCGCCTGAAGAGGTGGAAGGAAATGCCACCAAAAATAAAACAACCAGTGGCGGTGGAAGATGGACTGGTTGGGACGGAGAGGGGAAAACGCCACCGCCGTCTTCTGTCAGAACCTGCCGCCATTTTCCAGCAGTGGGAACGAAGTTTGAACATCTTGGTACAAACTGAGTGTTTACTTGTCGGCGTGCCCATCGTCCCATGTCACCCAGCAGGTTGGCTCCCATCCATCCAGGTCAGTTGATGGTTGAAAAGTTGCCCAACAGATATGGTGTCGGTGACGAGGCTTCTCAGGAAGGTATTGATAGCAGAGACCATCTATCAGCGGTTCGATTGGCCCCCGCAAGCGTTTCATAAACTTGTGGCGTGGACATTTTCTCAAGGACGAACTGATCTGGACTCAAATGGATCCGTCCAAACCGGCCAGAAAAAATCTATTTTTAGCAGTTCATTAAAAGCTCTGATCCGTTCGGTCCCAAACCAACAGATCAGAGTCGCTGTGAAACTCCTGCATGGTGGCGTTCATCACATGATTACAGACTGGTTTGGATCACTGCTGCAATGACTGCTGGGAGCTGGACACATGGCTGTGTGTGTGTGTGTGTGTGTGTGTGTGTCAGAGAGGGAGACAAAGACAGGAAGCCGAAGTGAGAAATAGTGGAGATCAGTGGTGAGATTAGACTGAGAGGAAGAGGAAGAGGAAGAGGAGTGAACCTGCTCCAGCATAGTTTTTGTTCTTGAGGTTTTCAGTGATTCTGATGAAACTCGATGAAAACCAGGAGAGACAGAAAGAGAAACTGATGGATTGAGAAAGACGTCAGGAAGAGGACAGGAATGAAACGTCCACCACAGTTACAGATGCAGACAGTCGATTCCTCCGATGACGTTTCATTGAGTCAAATCTTTTTCCAATCAGATATTTACCGTAGCGCCAGTCCTCCAACCTGTTGTCACCCAGAGACATCCGTCTGATCCGTCTGATCAGTCTGATCCGTCTGATCCGTCTGATCACTGTATTGACCCCATGATGCCTCCCGTCCACCACCAGGCAGCAGGAAGCTGGTTGGCCCAGTAGTTTCCCCATCCTTTAGTTTCCTCCAGACCTCCTGACTCCGACAGGAAGTTGCTTTATTTTGTAAATAGTTTTCTGCAATAATACAACTTTTTTGAGTGTTTACCTCAGACGGCTGATACTCTGACTTCATGTTATAAAGGTTTATGTCCAAACACACGTAGTAATAATGTATAATGACACAATATATGGGGACATTTTATCAGGTCACTATCAGTTGATCCTGATCGGTTATTAATTGATCTTTGGTCTCCGTTAAAATATCAAGGCAACAAAAACGTGGATTTCAGAAACCAGGAGGATTTGAGGTCACAGACTGATGATGTTATTCACTGTCACAGTAAATAATCATGTAGTGCCACACCTCGCCATGCCCAGATGGGCTGTGTGTGTGTGTGTGTGTGTGTGTGTGTGTGTGTGTGTGTAAGGAATAATCTAGAAAAGAATGTGTGTTGTGTTATTGAGTGGAAAAACTTCAACTCCTCGAGCACAAAACTCTCTCTCTCTCTCCCCCTCTCTCTCTCCCTCTCTCTCCCCCCCTCTCCCTCTCTCTCTCCCCCTCTCCCTCTCTCTCTCTCTCTCCCTCTCTCTCTCCCCCTCTCTCCCTCTCTCTCCCCCTCTCTCTCTCTCTCTCTCCCCCTCTCCCTCTCTCCCCCTCTCTCTCTCCCTCTCTCTCCCTCTCTCTCTCCCCCTCTCCCTCTCTCTCCCCCTCTCCCTCTCTCTCCCTCTCTCCCCCCCTCTCTCCCTCTCTCTCTCTCTCTCTCCCTCTCTCTCTCTCTCCCCCTCTCCCTCTCTCTCTCTCTCCCCCTCTCCCTCTCTCTCTCTCTCCCCCTCTCTCTCTCCCCCTCTCCCTCTCTCTCTCTCTCTCTCCCCCTCTCTCTCTCTCTCCCCCTCTCCCTCTCTCTCTCTCTCTCTCTCTCTCCCTCTCTCTCTCCCTCTCCCTCTCTCTCTCTCTCTCTCTCTCTCTCTCCCCCTCTCTCTCTCCCCCTCTCTCTCTCTCTCCCCCCCCCCTCCTACCAGGCCTGTTTCAGTATCATGGTGATTGGAGGGGAGAGGCGGCTCTGCAGGCATCTGCTCGTTTTGTTAGGAACTGTGTGCAAGTAAACACATTTTGCTCGAGACCATCTGTCCAAGCTCAGATCTGCATGAGAGTTGGCAGACTTGGCTGGGAGAGATAGGGGGAGGAAGAGGGGGAGGAAGGGAGGGAGAGAAAAATGAAAGAGAAGGAGAGAGAGACACACCGGGGGAGAGGGAGGGAGGGAGGGGGGAGAGGTTTCTCTCCAAGAGATAAAATACGTTTTTTTGGTGATAAAATGTTTTATTTATATTTATTTAATGTACAACAACAATCAAACAACACACCGCCGCCCCCCCACCTCCCCTCCCTCCCCCCCTCCACACCCAAACCACAATAATGTGGATAAACAAACTTAAAGGGGCAGTAAGTAACGGTTCTACTAGGTGATCGGATCGGTGATCAATACCAGCTGCTGAGACTTCAGCCTTTCAAAACTTCCCAGCTCACCAGCAGCAGCTCCCTGCTCCGTGATGGAGGACGGGTGGAGAAACCTCGAGTTCTCAAGACAGAACAAACTAGTTTTATACTCCAGTGCTCAGCATGGTGATGTTTCACCTCCACTAGACGGGTCTGCTGGCCATTACAGGCCACCGTAGCTCACGGGGGAGGGAGGAGAAAAGTTCTGTTAGTGTTGTTGTTGTAATTCCTGCTGGTCCTGAGGAGGTTGGAGGTTAGTTATCTCATGACTCTGAGGTTGTTGCAGAGGCTCCATGGATGCTGGTGACTGAACGTTACATATGTACAATAAGAGTAAAAGAGATGAAGGTGGAAGCTAAAGAGGGAGGAAGAGGAAGAGAGGCAGAGAGCCGGAGGGGAGAGGAGTCGAGAGGAGGAGAGGAGGAGAGGAGTCGAGGAGTCGAGGGGAGGAGAATCCAGTGTGAACATTTTGAATTAGTGAAGGCGATCTGCCAAACCGGAGCATGAGCGCTGCAGTCTGTCTGTTTACGTCTGACTCCATCTGCTTGTCTTTACGACTGGTGTTATCTGTCTGTCTGTCTGTCTGTCCCCCCAACACACTGTCTGTCTGTCTGTCTGTCTGTCTATCAAGCTCTTAGACACACAGAGCGAAGCTGGAAAAACATGTTGGTGTGGTTGCACGCCCGTCGCCCGTCTGCTGGTTTCCCTTCAGAACCAGATTTAGATCATCGCTGAATCGAATCTGAACATCTGCTTTCTGTCACGATCCCAGCCACGCTGACTCTGACATATTCTGCTGTCTTCACTGTTAACCAACTGTAAAATGATGATACTTAATGTGTGTGTAATGCCAACAAGCATAAAGAGAGACTGGTGGCAG
Organism: Hoplostethus atlanticus; assembly: GCA_034670405.1. Lineage (NCBI taxonomy): Eukaryota > Metazoa > Chordata > Actinopteri > Trachichthyiformes > Trachichthyidae > Hoplostethus > Hoplostethus atlanticus. The sequence goes on from JAXDDX010000104.1 coordinate 1,328,853, forward strand.
CACAGGGATCTGTACCTGGCAACCCTGAATGACCTGGTTCCGTCTACCGGGGCTGACCGGCCTGAACGCTGCACCCGTCTCATCGGCCTGAATCACCTCGACCCTCACCAGTCACTATCTAGAAGACATTTAGGTTTGAAGGGTGCAGTTTACTGGCGTTCTGTTGGAGGATTTCTGGGTAACGAAACCTTGGAACACAATATCATCAAACTGCACAGCACGCTCATGTTTACCAACCAGTGTCTGTGATCACTCGCTGCTGTTGAGGAGACAGTTTGGGTTTCCCTTCACGTTTCAATTTGTCACTTCCTGTGTGGAACTAAGTACCAATAGTACTGAGTTCCTGGAGAGATCCTGGAGAGTTCCTGGAGAGATCCTGGAGAGTTCCTGGAGAGATCCTGCAGTGGAAAAACGACTGTGATTGTCTGCACATCAAGATCTTGCCTCCTGCAGTTTTAAGAGTCGATCTCAGTATGATCGTGTCTCTCAACCTTCTGGTTCTTGGTTCTTGGTCCGTGTCGTTACGTGATGTAATGTACGTCAGGCGTTCAGCTGGTGCTCAGAATGAGGCTGACTGGCGGGACAGACGGCCGTTGACGGACAGACAGTTGCCTGTGATGTTCCAGTTCCAGGACGGTCTCTCACCACAAGGTCGTCCTGCCACCCTCTTCACCTCCACCATCATCACTCCATCTTTCTGTCTACCTGTTTACCTCTCTGTCTCTTCAGCCGGTGATGTGATCTGCCCTGACCCTGTTCTGTCTCCTTGTCCTTCAGTCTGTCAGCTCATCAGTCTGTCTGCCTGTCAGAATCACAATCACTTTATTTACCACAGTGCAATGAATTATCAGTGGTTTGTCTTGGTGACACTGAAGCAGGAACGTATTGACAACTTACCCTCTACAACAAAACAGCCTTCTCTCACTGCATTCAGGCAGTGTGGCATGTTGCTGCATGTTGCTGCATGTTGCCGTCCAGCAGTGCACTGGAACATCATACCATGAAATAGTGGTACTGCGTAGGGTAGAAATGCATTGTGGCGCATCGAGTCTGCAGGTGCTTAAAAAGTCCTTAAGATGTCTTACATGATATCATCTAAACTCCTTTAGGCCGTAAAAGGTCCTGATAGTTAAAGTTGAAATACTAATGGTGCTCCGTGTGGCAACATGAATGAATCATTACCACGTTAACTGAGACATATGTGACCATCACAGCGTCGACCAGGCTTAACTTGACATGTCACATTGTGTGTCTGCATTGCTTTACGGCAAAATGGTACCTTTAGAGATGTTGCAGCTTCTTGGTCCACAGTTTATTTCAAGTACAAAATTGGATTTATGTTTCATTCTACCGGCATTAAAAAGGTCTTGATGAAGATACCCTGGTCTGACGGTCTGATGGTCTGGCGGTCTGATGGTCTGGCGGTCTGTCGGTCTGTCCCTCTGCCTATCGCTTCCTGGACACCTCCATGTTGGATGTTTTTCTTGGGTCCTGGTCTGGGATTTGAACCGTCAAGCTTCCGGTTGCATCCCCCGCTGTGTTGAATGAAGCCACATTTGCCTCATACATCCGTCCTCTGATGTAACCTCAGCGATGTAACCTGGCGTCTCTGGGAGATCCAGGTCCGTCAACATCAGACGGCTGTGGTTGATCTGCGTTGGATGATCAAAGCACATTCAATTACTCAGCGGGGTTTTGAAACAGACTGAATGATCCCACCATGAAAATAGATTGAAAAGGAAACTCTTCAAAGCTGACAGGTAAGTTCACATGTTGCTCCAGATGGGAGCTAGGCGGACCTTTCTACCAAAGGATGCCAAGAGGACAAGAGAGGGACAGATCTGACGGTGAGTCCAGCTTGTTTTTAAGATTACTTTATTTGCAATTCGGGGTGCTCACATGCACCAACACGCACCAACACATGCAGGGGGGAAGTGGCCGCCAAACACAACACACACACACATGCAGGGTAGAGTGTCCGAATTGAATGCTTTCTCTGCATTTCCCCATCCCCGCCGACCTTCCTCCAGGACAGCCAGGGAGCAGTGGGCGGCGCCCGGGGACCAATTCCAGATGTACGTCCTCATCTCCGTCAGGGACAGGACAGGATGTTGCATGTTTTTTAGATGGGTTCTTTACAGGAGGAGACCCATGTGAGCACGGGGAGAACATGCCAACTCCACACAGAAAGGCCCAGGAGATAACCCACCTGGGCACCCCAGATTCAACAGCGCCCCAGGCGGGAATCGAACCCAAGACCTTCTTGCTGTGAGTGCAAGCACTGCGCCACTGTGCCACTGTGCCGTACCTAACAGCACAATTTAATTCATAACGGGGCAAAGCTGCAGCATCTCAGCTTGGTAGCGCCTGGGTAGAGGAGTGAAGAGTCTCACTACCCCGGTTAAATCTGGCTCTGAGGATCAATATGATATGTATTGTGTTGTATTGAGCTGCAGGCGGCTGTTGACAGGCCTGCAGACTCTCAGGTACTGAGTCTGATTCAGTCATTAACTAGAGCAGAATGGATCTGGCTGGGTAAATGTTATTCTCTGTATGCACAGCTGCTGAGCCTGGAGAGGGAGGAGGAGGAGGAGGAGGAGGAGGAGGAGGGAAGACGGTGAGGAAGAGCGAGACGGAGAGAACACTTCATTCTCAAGGGCCGGGATGTTTTGTCTCGGGGTCTATTTTGATTTTTCGCTCACGGTAAGAAAAAAAAAAAAACAGAGAAAAACACTCTGCAGCAACTTGGTCCACAACATGTCTGACAACCTGGTTGGCACCTTCTCATGCAACAAAGATGTGAGAGAGAGAGAGAGAGAGAGAGAGAGAGGGAGAGAGAGCATGGTGAGTTATAGGACAGACTGGGAGCGAATAGGCGAACAATATTTGCGATTCGCTTCGATCCCCGTGGACGAGTCCGCATTCAGTGAGTGGTGGTTGCCATAGAAACGGTTAACAATCCAGCCGCCTACACATGTGACCCTCCGGCTTCACGCACCCGTAAAATATATTATATTTTATTATTATTATTATTAATCTGTTTAAGTCTGAGAGACGGACGAGTTGTTGCAGCAGCTTTTTTTATTTCTACCCTGGTAGGAAACAAACGCGTCAAACAACTCAGAGAAAAGAGATGCGTGATGAGATAAACACACAATAAAGTGAAATCTCATTGGTCGATCAAGATAGCTTCACCAATTGGCTGGAACATATGAGACCATCTCTCAAAAGTTCAACAGATTTTTAACTCGGGTGAAACTCGCCGCAACCCTGCGAGACGATGGCATGTCGTCTGTTTGGCCCGTTGAGCGTCCCGACTCTGACGTGTCACACAGGTCTGATGTTTTCTCAAGTCCAGTCTGAACCGTATCGAGCCACGCGGCCGTGACATGTGACTCGTCATGATCGCTCCAGTCGGACATCGTTCACCGGCTGCCACGGGAGCTTGGCTGAGGCAGCGTTGGGCCGACTTGCCTGGTGGTTGGGGGCAGGAGGTTCATTCAGTCGAGACTTGAAGGCACGTGAACTGAGAAGTGTTTGAAACCGGCGGGAGAAGCGCCGCTCCTTCTTTTCTTATTGTCACGACAGCAATTTGGATTTGAGCGTGAAGGCCAACGGTGTGGACGAGACCGACGGAGAGAGAGATGTTATGTTTCTGCTCGGAGGTTAGATAATTCCCTCGGAGCTGCCCACGTAGTGGATATTTACAGCTGAGGGGGGAGTCGGGATGCAGGCCTCCTCGTCCTCCTCGTCCTCCTACACCAGCAGCCTTCCGAGGCGAGGAGAGGATCAACCTGGATTTCTGAAGTGTCTGTTGTGTTGCCATAGATAGGATGTGCCAGCGGCTCTGCTGGATAGATAGCTAACACTTTATCTCTGCGCTCCCCACAGACGGGACCCCCAGACTGGTAAACCCAATGCCCCCCTCCCCCCCCTCACTTCCCTCCCACGCCTGTCTGGGGGAAGGGAGAGCTTGATTGCCTCTGCCTGGGGGAGGAACACAGACTGTCGAGACGTACAGTCAAATACAAGAATAGTGGAAACATGTCTGCTTTTTATTTTGAAGCCGATCTGCTCGGGGCCAGGATGTCTCCGGTTCAGGAGAGTTCACCGGCGGACAGGACGGCCTGCAGCGCCGCGGTATCCCCAGCGGTTCGCAGCAAACATCCTGGCTGCCTTCACACCTCCAGGCTCTAATCCAAACTGCTGCTCATATCTGGGTTTTCTTTTGGATGGTTGTTCACATCCAGTCTGTGATGTAACTCACAGCAGGTCGCAGTACGAACTGACAGAGCAGCAAGAACAAGACACGTTTCAAATCGAGTCACTTCTTCTTCTTTCTTCCCAGTGTTGTGTCTCGTTGTCGTCCTCAGTCAAGCCGACGTGGCGCCGAAATGATGACGACGGTCTCAGGTGAATGATTTGTTATTGTCATGGCAACACTGAAAAATTAAGATTTTGAGTTAAATTCAAGATTCAATTCAAAGGTTTGTTATAACAGTAATAACAGTCCAGAAGTGCAGTGAAATGTGTGGTGGCGTGCTGAACACTGATGGAGGTAGAAAAGGAAAAGAGGCCTAAACTAGGAAATACTACTAATAAATAAAATAAATACTAAATATAATAAAATATATAATAAATCAAATAAAAATATAATATATATATAATATATATATATATAATATAATATAAAAATATATATAATATAAGTAAACAGTATCAACGACATAACAATATAAAAAATAAACAATTTGAAAGTCAGTGTGTACATGTGCAATATGAATGTCCATGTAGTTTTCCTGGATCTGATCTTGTACCACATGTGGTCCAGGTCCTGGTTCAGTGATATATATGATTGTAATGTAACTGCAGCACGCGTGCATTCAAGCAGCCATACAGTATATTTACAGTATTGATTCTATATATTGATTTTGAAAGCATCATCTGCAACTCCTAAGACAACTAACAACTAACTTGGTTCTTCGTCTAGAGGTTTCCATCAGTGAGAACAACTCTCGTCTGTAATTGGTCACTGATTTGATCCAACAGGGTTTTGCTGCTGAGGTTTCATTACTCTGGTTTTCCCTCCTGCCATCGATTGGACTTGCATTTTAAAATCTGCGCTAACGAGGGCTCGGCCGTCCCAGAAGAGAGATTTCAGCTGGTGTGTGGGAAGAGCTGTGATCAGACCTCACCACACTGATCCAGGGTCAGGAGGCTTCACTCTAGACTACAGCAGCTGATTCACCTTCAGGCGGAGAGGAGGAGCTAATGAAAACTGGTGCGGAGTTAGCAAACGTCCCTAACTCACTGAGTCACAAGTCACCGAGTCACTGAGTCACCGAGTCACTCTCCATGTCAATAGAACAGAATGCCACACACACACAGCAGCACAGTGTGAAGTCGGACCATGCAGACCTGGCCCACGCCACGTTGAGCTCCATCGTAGATTGACAGTCTGGTGCAGAGTTTCTTCTTCTTGTGCGTTGAAAGCAGCGAGTGTAGGAGGACTCCAGCCTCTAGATGCACCAAATAAATTATTTTCAGCTCCGAGCGCGCAGCAGAGCGGATCACTTACATAAGTAGACACCCACCCGAGTTTGATTCGCGGGCCGGGAGGGTTTTTAGTGTTCTGGAGTCCATCAGACACTGTGAGGACAGACTGACTGACGAGGCGTAGTGAAGCTTAACCAGGACAATTATTGTTATGAAAGTGCACTCTTGTTTCAGTGAATCAACATTGTGCTGGTGAAGCAGGTTTGTATTTATAGCAGTATAGGCTTTGTCCATTGTGTGCTTTTGCCGATTTCACCAAACAACAAAGTGATCACGTAGTGGGTTGAGTTAGGGTTGAAAACTGAGGCTGTTTCTCGAACCCTTGGATGGGCCGTGGACGTAAGCAAGGATAGAGGGATGACAGAAAGAGAAAAGAGGGAAGAGGAAGAGAGACGGGAGGGAGTCGGGGAGGGCATCTGGGAGGAGAGGCTGAGCTTAGACCAGCTTCCCACAGCTCTGCAGGATCGTGAGAAAGGCGGCGAGGACGGAGCCCAGCCGTCCGCTGTGTCTAATTGTCTAATTGATCTGAGCTACGGGGGTTTACCTCGCTGGTAATTAGCGCCCGATGTCTGACGGCCCCGCGGTCACATTTACACCGCAGGATCAAGCCCAGGAGTAGCCCACGGTAGTCTCGTGACAGCAGGTTGAAGGTTTTGGTGGTCGGGATCATTTTGTCTTACACAAGAAAGAAAGATCCAATCAGAAGCTGCTTTGCTTTCTGATGTCAAGTCACATTTATTTATAAAACACTTTTAGCAAACAGGATCATCACAAAGATTTAAAGAGACCAAAGGACATAAATACACAGAAACAAGATATTCATAATCCATAATCCTTTGTTGATCAATCCTACTCCTAATATTCCAATAGAGATCAATGAAGTTTGATCTCATGCTCTGAAGCAACAGCTAACAAGGCTAGCTTTAGCCCGCTATCCCAATACTCCACTGCTGCTGTCAAAACATGGAAAAGCCTCATGGAGTTATTTTCATTTGGACGACATTGAAGAGATCCAAACTGTGTAACGGATGTAGAGAAATCAGGCAGTGATGCCGTGTGAATTCAGCGTTTTGAAGCCGAGCGGCGCCTGGTTTCCCTGAAGTGTGTCGAGTTTGACAGACTCTATTTTAAGCCGGTGGACTGAGATAACCTCATGGGTGAGACGCTACTGGGAAACCTTGCTGCTTTACTGTGATGCGGTATTTTAAGGTTGTTTTTTGGAAAGGCCTCAGTTTAACCACATGACACTAAAATGAACCGCATGGTAGTTTCCACCATTAAAAGTTGAATATTGTGAATCCCAATGTCGTTGAAAAGACTTTGTTCCTCAAATCATCAAGAATAAAACTCAAGATCACAATATCTAACAATGAATGCAACTCGACACTGAAACGCTCCACTGAAGGTTTAACCAATACAATGTCCTCTAGTGTGATTCAGCATGAGGGGAACAACAACTCTCAACTCTGGTAGGTTGAGGGTTGAAGCAAGTTGGGAAAGCTATGGAAAATACATTTTATCATTGCCGAGTCCCTGAAGCGTGGAAAATAGAAACCCTGCAGGTGGAGGTGAGGGCGGTGCAGGACAACTACCCACTCTGGAAAACATGTCTGTCCCAACAAGCCGTTCGATCTTGGTTTCAGTTCCGTTTTTCTCAATAAAAGGGAATTCTTTTTCCAAAGGGGTGAGATGTTTTCACTTGTTGCAAGAAGTGAGAATTGAAGCCGGTCACTCCTCTTCCAGTGATGTCACGTGACTCGAAAAAATTGTCTTAAGAAATTGTAAGACTGGATACCAGAATGCGGCTCAGCGGATGGACATGCTGTGCGGAGGCCAAATTACTGGTTGCGATGCTCCGTAAATAAACCGGTGCACGGGGCCAAATGAACGTGTCAGCCTACGTGGATGTGTGGGAAGCTAATGGCTTAGCATTAGCCATAACACGAGGGTTGGCCGTCAACGCCATCAGCTGGTAAATAGCACTTAGGGACATCTGGGTCAGCCCTGCCTCCCCTGCACACGGCCGCCCGCCTGGCACTGTGGAATTGTGGGTAGTCGGTGTTTGTGTTTTCAGTTCAGAGAGAAAAAGAGTTTGATATTATCAGATTCAAAAACAATATTTTTTAAATTAAAGACACGTTTGGTCTGATGAAGTTAAACTAATGAACAGGTGACTCCTCCCCCTTTACACCTTTAACATGTGACCTGTATCCAGATGGTGTCCAGACCAACCTGGACTACATTTACACTCGGCTTTATATACTGTAGATGTTTCAGCCTGGTGAGAGGAATACATTTCCCCACCAGGGAAGGATTAGGAGGAGACACGACTACAAACAGGAAGTGGTTTGACATTGAAACAGCGCAGCGGATGGGCGGAGACATTTACCTTCAACCCCGATGACTTGGGTTCAGTTTTCTACTGTGATGGAAGTTTTCATTTTTTCTTATTTGACCAAAACCTAACCTTAACCAAAGTTGTGTTTCCTGCCTAAACGTAGCCATTAGCTAGCCTCTATGTTAGGTAGCTTCTACGTTAGCTAGCCTCTACGTTAGCTAGCCTCTACGTTAGCTACCCTCTACGTTAGCTAGCCTCTACGTTAGCTAGCCTCTACGTTAGGTAGCTTCTACGTTAGCTAGCCTCTACGTTGGTAGCTTCTACGTTAGCTAGCCTCTACGTTAGCTAACCACTACATTAACTAGCTTCTACGTTAGCTAGCCTCTATGTTAGCTAGCCTTTACGTTAGCTAGCCTCTATGTTAGCTAGCCGTGTTCCTCTTCTGTGGTGGAGGAACACGACCTTCACATTGTTCCTGTCCACAACACATAATCTGCGATTCAGTTTGTGATCATTTCATAAAACCTAGTGAGACTTTTATACTTACTTCCTGTCCCTCCATGCAGTATCCTGACGAGAGTTTTCTTCCACCTGTTTGCTTGTGCTTCCTGGTTGTGTGTGTCTACGTCCTGTTTCCACGGTTGATGCATGTGGATTGGAGACGCATCACATTTTCACTTTGCTGTTAATGCGTTTCCGAATGTGTTTCTGAAGCCCTCCGGAGCCGGTTTGGGTGATCAGATTTTTGGTTTTCGGTGATCCGTTTACCCAGGATGCATCCTGGCGCCAGGCGCTCTTCCCTTCCGACACGTTGCTGCAGCGGACTAGAAGTAGACTTCGGAGCAGCAGGAGAACGGACCCAGGCCTGATGCTGCCTCTTCCTCTGTCTTTGCTGAAGTATCTAGACGATAAAACACAGGACAGACAGACTGATGACCTTTGACCCCGTCCAGTAGAACGCCCTGTCTCATGTACGGCACTGTCTTCAGTCAAGAGGGACAAAATACTGAACTGTTCACTCTCCTTATATAGAATTGACTTCAGTGACCTTTGACCCCTTCAGATGATCTTAATGACAGTGACGACAGTTCTCTCTCTCTGTCTTGTGTAGCTGGTCTGTATCTGCAAGAACACACTAGACTGCCTCGTCTCTTTGAAAATAAATGACTGATGAACTTTGACCTTTGTCTGCAACATTTAAGTGAACCATGACGGTTAATCCCATCACTGCTCTCCTCCTCTCCCCTCCTCTCCTCCCCTCCTCTCTCCTCTCCTCTCCTCCTCTCCCCTCCTCCCCTCCTCTCTCCTCTCCTCTCCTCTCCTCTCCCCTTCTCCCCTCCCCTCCTCTCCTCTCCTCTCCACTGTAATAGAGTATCTGGGAAGGGGGGGAGAAAAACACAACTCAACTCTCGTTTTAACAGAAATGACTGCGATGACCTTTGACCCCGTCCAGATCGTGCTCGCGAGCTGTGGCGCTAAGCGGAGCGCGACGGGGGGATTTGACGGGAGGAGCTGGTGAAGTGACAGCTCTATCGAGTCGAGGCTAACGACGACCGTCCCGCGGCAGGAGGCGAAGGTGGAGGTGTGTACCATCAACGCCATCAACACCATCAACGCCATCAACGCCATCACACGGGTAGGAAAAAAAAGCTCATTTAAGGATCTGAGCTGCAGCTTCCTGAAGCCCTCCGCCGCCCGCATGAAATATTCATCTCATGCATACTTGGCGGGAAGCCTCTGAGCGCCTCCCTTCATTACAGCACCAGACGACGCTCATCCCAACCCCCGCCGGCCGCCGCTAAACCCCAGACTTTACTCAGCATTTGGTTCCCGCTGATTTTTTTCGGCAAACACATTGTTACGAGCTTTGGTTATTCCTCGGTGTTAAATCCGGGCGCGCTCCCCCCCGTGCATCGGCTCCATGAATACCGTGATGGAATCGGGCGTCCAGATAGACGCTCGGCTGTCTGGTCTGCTGTCGGTGACAAACTACCGAGTTTTTTTTTTTCCTCCACGTCTCGGCGTCGCTAAAACCAGCGAGTCTCAGAGCGACATTTCTGACACATTCATTTGTCACCGGGCCGGCGTGCTCACACACCCCGAGGAAGACAGTCAGTCAGTCAGTCTGCCCTGTTCATCTGGGGTGTGTGTGTGTGTGTGTGTGTGTGTGTGTGTGTGTGTGTGTGTGGTAATGTGCACTGCAAAAAAAATGACAAGCTCAGCAAGGGATTTCCAGACTTATCAAGCTGATTCCAGATCATTTTTACTGGTTTCAATACAGGAGAATGAAACTGGAAACATGTTTCAAGAGTTTAATCTGCCCCATCGATCAATACCAGTGAGTCATTGATTATCTGGCCATGTGCTTGAGATTTCTGGCTTTCAAGACTCACTTTCCAGCTCGTACTAAAACTGCCCGCCAACTGGAATGTCAAAACACCGAAGAACAACCAATCACATGAGACGAGGAAACGATTATTGGAACTATCGAGGTTCCGTCAGTACAGATGATACTGTCTCAATACAAGATACAATGACCTGCCAAGCCTGACATGTTTTGCAGGGTGTGTGTGTGTGTGTGTGTGCGTGTGCGTGTGCGTGTGTGCGTGTGCGTGTGTGTGTGTGCAGCCCTGGGGTATCAGAAGCGAGACTACACCAGTAAATGATTTTGCTAACGCGAGCCTGCTCAGTGACCCGTGAAGTTCACCCACAGAACGTATGAACAATTACAGAGGTGAAACAATCCCTCCCCCCTCCTCCCCCACCTCCCTCTCCCCTCTCCAACTTTTCTCCCTCTTTCCCTCTTTATTGTTCCCTTTCTCCTCTACGGTGTTTAAACCCACGCTGGGCGGGGCAGGAAGCCAGAGGGGGGCGGGTGTTTTTCAAGACTTCCTGTGGATGTCATGACTCCCTCAAACATCAACGCTGGAACGCCGGGTTGAGCGACGCTGATCTGAGGAACTTCCTGAGACGGGATTGACTTCCTGCCAGCGGGAGGAAGTGATGATTATCTACCGCCTGACAGGCTCTCCTCGCCACGCCAGGTAAAGCTACTTCCCAAATCCCCCGTCTTTGTCTTGCTGAGTCCCCGGGGAAGACGTGCCGACGAGGGGATGATGCCGTGGTAATCTCTGACGTTCTTCTTCTCTACGCCTGGTTTCCTCATCCTCATCCTCCTTGTCAGTTTAAATCAGCTTTCCTCCAGAGCCGATACTTTCATCGATGTTTAGAGGAGGAGTTTTGTTTTCGGTGTTTGAACAACAATGAAGTACCGATCTGTGTGTGTAGATTTACCCTTCCTCCCGTTTGACCCAGAGACCCTTTTATTTCTTTCCTCCACAGAGGGAAATTACTTTTCCCACACTGGCCTCTGATAATGTCTCTTATTCTGTCTCTTCTGTCTCGGACCGATGACCTTCGACCCCTTTCAGATGGTTCTGGTGAACTGTGACGTACAGCAGCTGATATCCACCCGGTGTCTGGTGGAATCGATCGCTCACTATCTCACACTGTCTGATCAGCCTGAATCAGGACGTGGGAAAAGAGCGTCTGCTGGTATGGTCACTGGCGAATCAAAATCTTCCACAAGATCATCCATGGTCCTCGAGCCTCGTTTGATTGATTCAAGTGTACAAGATTCATATTCATGTTCCCTGGTTTTGGTTTATTCGCCTCATTTTCATTATTTTGTGCACATAAATTCATTTCCCCGTGCCCTTGACTTCATTCTGCACAGATTTCTTTAGAGGGTTTCTTAAAAACGTAGTGGAAGAAGACTTCTGATGAGGTAATGGATAGAAGTGTTGTTTAATTTTACTTGGGGTAAAAAGAGGAGTGATGAAGGCTTCAGCCACCGACAATACTGAGGTATTATTAGTAACAAACAACCGGCCGACTGGAGGGATGTGCTTGTTACGCTTCCTACTGCATGTTTTATACAGCGTGTCCACACAGCGGCATGCAACGTGCACGGGTTATTACTCTGTCATCACAAAATAAATGTTCCCTCAACATCAGGAGCTCCTCTTGCTGCCAGTTGGATCCCAGTGCCACGGTCGTGATTCAGCAGCGTTCGGCTGACGGCTGGAGGTCGGTTCCCACTGCCGGCGTCTCGGAGCCGAATCGGGACACAATCTAGAGCCGTGTGTTGTCGGCGCTGGTGTTCGAATGCCAGCGGTAAATGTGCCGACTCAGATAGCAGTGAGAAGTATTGGACCAGTCAGGTTTGGGCCTCGCAATGTAAATGCCACACTTAGACACACACACACACACACACACACACAGGAAGTATGGAGGAGGAAGTGTGGAGGAAGGCGGGGAGCCGAGGGGTCATCAGAGGTCACAGCCACCTGGGAGGCGTCTATTGTGCGTGATTGATGTTTCCCTACCAACACGACCGTTTACGGCCCCGCGGCTGTCAGCTCAACTCTTATCATGGAAATGTGCTGTGAGCCTCCCAGATCTCCCCTGGGAGCCCTGGGGGGGAGGAGGGGGAGGAGGAGGGGGGGAGTCATGGTTCTGCTGCAGTGTCATCGCCCTGCTGTCACCACAAATAATAAAACACAACTGCAATTGTGTTTTATTATTTCTACTTGTATTGAAGGTTTACATGGCTGGTCCATGCTGAGAGGTTTCTATGATTCTGCTGTAAGAAGATTTATTTTCTTTGATCCTAAATGTTTTACTTTTTGCATTTAAGTGTTTTTGCCTGAAGATGGCTGCATGGAAACAAGCCCAAAACCAACTGACCACTGAGAGGTAAGGCTGTGTGTCCAGGGGAAACCTCTCTCAGCGCTGGAGACCAGAAGGAACTAGAAATCACTGTGGTGTTCTTCACTGTGGTGTTCCTCACTGTGGTGTTCTTCACTGTGGTGTTCTTCACTGTGGTGTTCCTCACTGTGGTGTTCTTCACTGTGGTGTTCTTCACTGTGGTGTTCCTCACTGTGGTGTTCTTCACTGTGGTGTTCCTCACTGTGGTGTTCTTCACTGTGGTGTTCCTCACTGTAGTGTTCTTCACTGTGGTGTCCCTCACTGTGGTGTCCCTCACTGTGGTGTTCTTCACTGTGGTGTTCCTCACTGTGGTGTTCTTCACTGTGGTGTTCCTCACTGTGGTGTTCCTCACTGTGGTGTTCCTCACTGTTCCTCCCAGAGATCACCTGTCAATCAAACAGTGTGTCCAGTAACACTGTTCAGCCATGGTGGCTATCGCTGCTCATGCTAACTAACTGGAAATGTAAAACGCATCACTTCCTGTCTCCAGAGGGTTTCTCCTGGTAAAGACCTACCATGATCGTTCTATGGCATACTGGTGTTGTGGTTTTACTTCCTTGTCATCTTGGTGATCTATGAACTCATCAGTCTCATCAGTTAAATGTGTAACATGTGAAGGTAAATGTCATCTTGAGGTTTTATATTGGAGATGATCGGCCACGTTCACCAGCCGCTGATCATCCAGCCTGGTGTTCTGGTCTGTCTGCTCCAAACCAACACACTTTCTATCTGTTGTAATTGCATCTGGGACAGGCTCCGCCCCCTTGGCCCCCCTCGGCCCCGTGGTGGAGCCACTGGGCTGGTGGGGGAAATTGAGATATTTTTCTAAGGTCATGTCAGGATATCAACTAGGGAGAGGAACGGGCCCAGAACTCATTACTGATAGGTTGTGATGGAGCTGGACCACACTGAGGCCCGATCCCACCCCTCCCCCCTCCCCAAGCCTTCACCTGATCCACTCCGCCTCCATTCGTTCATGTGGAGGGTTCGCCACGTTGAGGGCCGTCCCAAAGCAATTAGCGAGGAGTGGGAGGGGCTATGAAACCCCCCAACAGCGAGTACATCGATGCAGACTTACTATACCACTCTATGGTAGAGCACCAGAAAGATCAGGATGGAGGAAACCACAGACAGAGAGAACCTTCAGCAGCCTCCCTCTCCAGTCTCTCTCTTTAGTCTGTTGTGAGGCCACCAGCTCGTCCTGCAGCTGGGGCAAGATGGCCGACTGGCTGTTGTCAGCTGGGGAATGTAGTCCTTTTTACAGCAGATGCCCCAGTCTGCCACAGCTAGCTATCTATTATCCATCCATCCATAAGGAAAGCTCCACCCGAAAAACACTTTAACACTTTTAAAACAACTACTGGTGATGTGTCTTGTATTCTGGCGCCCAGTTTGTTGCTTGGTGTATTTAGACCGGCCAAATTTCCAGTGCAGGTTTTGCTTCTTTCAACAACAATACAGGGAGAATCCACCGTAGAAGAGGAGCGACACCAGCTTCTCCATTCACATGTTGAATGGTTGGTCTCGTTTTGGAAAGAGCTGCATCCTCCACCGTGTGACTGGAGCAGCGAACAGAGAAGAAGCTTCAACTGGTGAATATCTCCGTCTGGAATGAAACTCTTTTCCTTTCAGTTCCCTAATTCTTATTTACTGGATGCAAATCCCTCCACAATGGCTGCTGCTGCTCGGCGTTGCGTCCTGTAAGCAGCAGGCAGCCTGCAGGTCCTGCGGTAGCGTAGCCGCGCTGCTAGCACGACACCGGGAGGATGAATAATACATGTGTGTTACTTCACCGAACCATGAATTATTCAGGACGGGGCCGAGAGGGTGAGGGGAGAGAGACACTCGACGTGACGACGTAATGACGTGCTGCTGCAACGCTTCATGCAAACACTCACGCAAGAAGGCATGCACCCAACACACTTGTAGGAAGCGATGAGAGAGGCGGTACGTCTCATCCCGTGGCCGGACCCCTCGGGGGGCGTGTCCAGGCCGAGCGGGTTCAGGGTTTGGCGTTGTGGAAGCGAACTCCGTTCAGTCTGAATGCACCGATGAGAGTGAACCCCCGACCGCCCTTCACCACATCCTAGTCAGTATCGTACCGTAGTCGGTATCGTACCCTAGTCGGTATCGTACCCTAGTCGGTATCGTACCGTAGTCGGTATCGTACCCTAGTCGGTATCGTACCGTAGTCGGTATCGTACCGTAGTCGGTATCGTACCCTAGTCGGTATCGTACCCTAGTCGGTATCGTACCGTAGTCGGTATCGTACCCTAGTCGGTATCGTGCCCTAGTCGGTATCGTGCCCTAGTCGGTATCGTACCCTAGTCGGTATCGTACCGTAGTCGGTATCGTACCCTAGTCGGTATCGTACCCTAGTCGGTATCGTACCCTAGTCGGTATCGTACCGTAGTCGGTATCGTGCCCTAGTCGGTATCGTACCCTAGTCGGTATCGTACCCTAGTCGGTATGGTACCCTAGTCGGTATGGTACCGTAGTCGGTATCGTACCCTAGTCGGTATCGTACCGTAGTCGGTATCGTACCGTAGTCGGTATCGTACCCTAGTCAGTATCGTACCCTAGTCAGTATGGTACCGTAGTCAGTATCGTACTGTAGTCAGTATCGTACCGTAGTCACAACTACACCGTCCAGAACTACGAGTCCTGAAAGTATTGATTAAAACACACAATCAATTACTACGACTACTATTACCACTACTATTACCACTATTACATGTACTACTACTGTTACTACTACTATGACTACTACTTATACTATTATTTCTATTACTACCACTACTGCTACTATTACTACTACTAGTACTACTGCTACTGGTACCACTGCTATCACTATTACTAAGATTACTACCACTATTACTACTATAGTTACTACTACTAGTACTGTACTGCTTGAAACAACATCACATTGTATACATCATGTATTTATATATAGATGGTATGAGTTCATCATGACAGATGAAGAGTAACAACTCAACCCGTCATCAATAAGACAAACTCTCTATAATATATATATATATAATATATAATATATATTATATATTATATATATTATATATATCAGAAGGAGTAGTAACTGATACAGAGCTGATGTCTTGACCCGGTCCTGGTACCCTTCAGTATCCTTGTTGTTGTTCCTCCTCTAACGGTTTCTCCTCCTCTAGCGGTTTCTCCTCCTCTAGCGGTTTCTCCTCCTCCTCCTCCTTGTTGTGACTCATCTGTCTCCTGTCAGACTGACAGCAGAGGAATTTCATCTCCCTGCAGAAACCTTCATCCTTCATACCTGCAGAAATAATCTTCAGCACATCCTCATATTACACTCCTCCTCCTCTCCTCTTCTCTCCTTCCTTCCTTTCCTTTCCTCTCCTCTTGTCTCCTTCCTCTCCTCTCCTTCCTCTCCTCTGTCCTCTCCTCTCCTCTCCTTCCTCTCCTCTGTCCTCTCCTTCCTTCCTTTCCTCTCCTCTCCTCTCTTCCCTCTCCTCTCCTCTCCTCTCCTTCCTCTCCTTCCTCTCCTCTGTCCTCTCCTCTCCTCTCCTCTCCTTCCTCTCCTCTGTCCTCTCCTCTCCTCTCCTTCCTCTCCTCTGTCCTCTCCTTCCTACCTTTCCTCTCTCCTCCTCTCCTCTCCTCTCCTCTTGTTTTCCTCAGTAAAGACGTTTCCAATAAACCAAGTTTCTTCCTGGATCATCATGTTGAAGTGATTTCTCCATCTTCCTTTCTCTCCTTCCTCCATCTGCCAGTTACGGTAATTCTACTAATATCTTAAATTAATGTCATTATTGATCATTATTTATCATTTAGTCTTTAATACCAATAATATTTCTTTCTGATGTTATTGTGACATTGCAGGCTGACAGGCTCCGATGGAGAGGAAGGTGGATGACATTTACCAAAGGTCATGATCAGGATTGAACCTGTGTTATCATCGTCAGCACCTTAGCCTTTTGTGCTACCTTAGCCAAACGGAGTCCTCCCCTCTTTTCTCCCCCCTCCCCTCCCCTCCCCTCCCCCCAGACTGACTAGTCCTCTGAAGGTCACCAGAAGATGAATGAGCTGATCGCTGACGGAGGAAATGTGTCTGCCACACCGTCCTTCCTGTCTCACACCTTCAGTCATAATCATCATTTTCTGTTATCTGCAGAGCGACCTCGTCTCTCACAGCAGGGGGGTTAATCTGGAGGATAGGCCCCGCCCCCCCATCCTCCCTTTCCCTCCATTTCTCCCCACGTTATGAAGGTGAAATCCTTGTAAATCCAACTCACTGTGTTTCTCACTGTGGTGTTCCTCATTCCTCAGCCACGGTGGCTATCGCTGCTCATGCTAACTACCCAGTTCTTCTTCTGTTGAAACGTGAAACGCATCACTTCCTGTCTCCAGAGGGTTTCTCCTACCTGACACCGGGTGTTGAGAACAGCAGATGGAGAACTCAGTATTGTGTTGGTCAGGATCTCTGACTACAGCACCATTTAGCTCCCAGTGTCACTCTGGTTTGTGTTTGGCTGTATTGAGATGGATGTGTGAGTGTGTGTGTGTGTGTGTCTGTAAATGTGTGTGTGTGTGTGTGTGTGTGTGTGTGTGGCAGAGTCTCTGTTAAGTCAGAGAGGTTTGTATGCCAGCATGCTTTTTTTTTAGCTTCCCAGCCTAATCCTCCGAAGGCACACGCAATCATACAGACACATTCACACACATTTTCTCATTGGCCAGATGGAGAATAGAGTGTGTGTGTGTGTGTGTGTGTGTGTGTGTGTGTGTGTGTGAAGGTTGTTGCTGTAGTTTGAGACCTTTGAGTGTCAGTGTCTTCAGGGTTTCTTCCTCCTTCAACTCTCCAGATGTCACGCTCAAGTACATGACTGATGAATGCAGGCACACACACACACACACACACACACACACACACACACACACACACACACACGTCACACAGTCATTAGTGCGTTAGCATCACATGTGAAAAGCCCTCCCATCTGCTCCCTCGTCACCGGGGGCTCCTGGTGACAACAGACTCATCCTTTGGTTTTAAAGAGTCCATGAATTATTGAGCAATTAAGACGGTTGTGCTGTTGGGTTTATTCCTCCTCCTCCTCCTCCTCCTCCACCTCCTCCACCTCCTCCTCCTCCTCCTCCTGCACAGTTTGCTGACAGCTCCTGTGCATGAGGCAACGGGTCAAAAGGTAGCAGGGGAAACTCCTCGTAAAGGAGGAATGAGGGAAACACAGAAAAACTCACCTGCAGAGTAGAGTTCATACCCAGACCTTTAGGTATCTTAGTATCAAACTGAGTACGATGATGGGATATTTAAGGTACTACATGAAGTATTTTAGTATTTTAGAGTATACTTCTACCTGGTATGATGACTGTACACCAGTGAGACCATGGAGATGACTGGTAGCCTCTATCTCACCAGGTGGTGTTGTTACTAGTGGTTCTCCACATTAAGACTACATTTCCCATCAGCCCCGTTGCTTCCTGTCCCCCCCTCCCCCTCCCTGGTGTCTTTGTCTTTCCTGAAGAGGATCAACATGTTGAAGTGATTCCTCCATCTTCCTTTCTCTCCTTCCTCCATCTTCCGTCTCCAGAAACTCTTTATCTTTAGCTCCGTTAGCGCTGGAAGAACAGCGCCCTCTTCCTGTTTGGTGCCGGAAAGCAATCCAGCAGATTTCCCTCCAGACCCGACGGTCTGGTTGGTTTACGGTAATTACAGTGATTTCTCTGGTGGTGATGATTTATTGATGATGAAACACTCAGCACCTTTTAATACTCTTATGAAAACAGAATCGATCTGTTTCTATTTGTTTATCTTTTGATGGTCGTAATTTAACCTTCTCTTGACCTTCATCTTCCTCCTTTCTCTTCATTTTCCTCTTCCCTCTCTTTCCATTTTCCTAGGTCTCTCTCTTTCTTGCTCCTTCTCTCCTTCTCCTCTCCCTTTCCCTCTCCTTCTTCCCCTATCTCTCCTCCCTTTCCTTCCCTCTCCATCCCTTTCCCTCCCCCCTCCCTCCCCTCTTTACCCCCCAGCTGATGATGAGTGTTGACAGTGATATGGTAGCTTGGTTGTGACCTGCAGCAGAGGTCTGCTCCCTCGTGCTCGGTGAGGAGGGGGCGGCTGTTTGGAGTTTAACCCCCCCGGCGGCAGGCTGCTGCTGTGGGCTCTGGTCAGGTCAGGTCTGGTCAGGGTGAGGGCGAATGATACTCTCTTCTTCTCCCTCCCTCTCTCCATCCTTCTCTCTCTCTTTTACTGTATCTCTCTCCCTCCCTTTCCTCCATCCTTTCCTCCATCCTCTCTCTCCATCTCCTCTCTCTCTTCTGTCCCAGCTCCCTCTTTCCATCTCTCTCTCTTTTTATGGCTGTCCATACCCTCCCTCTCTTTTCCCCTCTCTTTCTCTCTCCATCTCCCTTTTCCTTTCCTCTTCACTCTCTTTCTATCGTCTTCTCCCTCCCTCTCTACCTCTATCCTTCTCTCTCTCTCTCTCTCTCTCCTTTCCTTCACTCTTTCCCGCTCCCCCGTTTTCCTTCTCCCCTCTCTCTCTCCCTCCCTCTCTCCCTCTGGTTTGGGTCTGGGTCGTGGAGGCGAGGCTCCCCAGGGTGCTGGTTATGTAAGCACTTAGCGTGTTGATGTGATGCGAGGGGAAGTGTTTACCCTCCCCCCCTCCCCCCACGCCCCCCCTCCCCCCTCCAGACCGTGGAGGCGCATGCATGCAAGGCTGCAAGGCTGAATGGCTGCATGCAAGCTGGCATTTTAGGATTCTTCTACTTCTGATATTTACCAGAATATTGTCTCATAACACCTGAGAGGAGGAAGGATCACTTTTAGTTTCATATTCTACTTCTATTGATTTCTAGTGACCAGTAGTTGTTATTGTAAGTCTACTGGTGCCTGCTCTACCTACTGATCCACACCGGCCCAGTCCCATTTCAGTCTCCCAAACGAGACACACTAGAAACCAAACAAACAGTGGAACCACGACCGGCTGCCTGGCGACCACACGGCCTCGTCCCTCTAATGGACCTATTAGTCACAGAAACAGACTGAGAGTGATTATGAGCAATCAGGCTGCAGAGAGAAAGACCACTAAGGGAACTGGAGGGAGCAGGAGGGGGGTGAGGAGGGGGGTGTGTGGGGGGGGGGGGGGGAGAGAGGGAGAGAGAGACAGAGGGAGAGAGAGACAGAACAGGAAGTGGGAGGGTCTGAGGCGTGGCGCTGCGATAATCACTCCAACAAAAAGGTTAATTAAGTAATTCAGAGAGAGAGAGAGAGAGAGAGAGGGGGGAAATGGGCGAGCGAGACATATTTCAGACCCCCCATACATCAAACCAACAGAATCAAAGCGGCTGGATGCGTTCAGAGGTGGACAGCGCCGGCCGGCTAATGGCCCCGCCGCTAAAGACGCTCATTTGTCAACATCAGCATGGACAGCGCCGGCCGGCTAATGGCCCCGCCGCTAAAGACGCTCATTTGTCAACATCAGCATGGAAGGGCGATATAGATCCATTTTGGACATGGGTGTGTGTGTGTGTGTGTGTGTGTGTGTGTGTGTGTGTGTGTGTGTGTGTGTGTGTGTGTGTGTGTGTGTGTGTGTGTGTGTGTGTGTGTGTGTGTGTGTGTGTGTGTGCACGTCGAGGGAAAGGGGGGTTGGTTAGATGCGCCACCAGAGACGCAATGTGACCACTGGTCGCCATGGCTACGGCGAACGCAGCTCTGACTGGACGCTCCTCGGGGGTTCGTCCTCGTTAAGGAGCTAATTACCTGCTGTGGAGATAAGAGGTCGGTCCCCGCCGAGCACGGTCCCACAGCGCTGTGTTCATAGTGAAAACATGTAAGTGAATTTACACCGTTTATGGTATTTAAGTATTTAAGTGTAACATGAAGGAATGATTTTATTTTGTGTATTTGTGTATTTGCTTCACCTTTACATAACCTTTATTTAACAGGAAGTCCCGCTGACATGACAGGAAGCAGCACCCGGGTGGATCCACCGGTAGCTGGGTGGATCTCTGTCTACCTCGGCCCTTCCTCATCGTTGTGCTTCGTCACGGCGGCAGTAAGCAGGCAGCTGATAATGACTGTAACATGATCACAACAATAATAACGGTGATTTCCTCCGTCATGGCCGCCGCCGGCTCTCTGCAGCCCTGCTTGTTTTCTGATCTCTCTTCACAGGACTCATCGTGGTCTAATGGTCCGTTTAATCTCTCTCTCTCTTCGTCTCTCTCTCTCTTCGTCTCCCTCCTTCTCTGTGTCTGAGATGGACCAGACCACATACTGGATGGAGATGATGGAGGGTAATAACAGTCTGAAACAACAGAACAGCTCTGATGTCCCTGTTACTGTATTGGACCAGACTGATGGATGATTTTGTATCTCCACTGTTTCACCTGACAGAGAGACTGATGACAATTTAAACAGACTAAAGTACTTTTTAAAAAATCGTGCTTGACCAAATGAATTTTCTTTTACTGACTGACATTTTAGAGATATTGAATTATAAACTTGTTTTTCCTCATAGCGGATGTGTGACGGCTGTCAGAGGGTCTCAGGCTCCACTGATATGAGCTTGTGCCCAATACCGATATTTCCACTGATATTCAAGATCTTTAAATTTGACCATTTTCATGACAAAACATTTGTAAGTATTTCATGTTTTGTTTCCCTGAGAAGTTTATTCTTCTTCTTCTAGAGCATCATGGGAGACTAACACCATCAGGCCCTTAGGCAGAGAACATACAAGTTCCTCGCAGGTTGTACAGACTCGTTATTGAGCCGTGGTATCTGATATCTGACATTTAATAAAAGGCCAGTATCAAACTGATATCTGTGTCCATCCCTCGTTGAGTCAGGACAGGACCTCGCTGTGCGGCTGAAACTCGACATTACGAGGCGTTCCTAATATTCGGAGGAACCGGCGCGAAGCTTTGGAGGCGTCGGAGCGAAACTGCAGGAGGAAACATGTCCCTAAGTCAAATTAGATCCGCTGACATCTCCTCCTCAGCTCTGCTCCCCTCCGCCCCCCCCCCCCCTTCTCTGTTTGGCTGAGCCTGCAGTACATCTAAGGCCTGAGAAGACGAGCTGTGGGAAGCGCAGCGGCGAGGAGAACGGGCCGCGGCCTGTCAGTGAACGCACCGCCAGGCGCGTCTGAGAACATCATGCTCTGCCAAGGAAGCGTCAAATTGAATTTGTCAGAGAAAAACAGGTGTGTTGAGTTAAGCTGAGCGGTGCTGTCGTTTTAATGTGGCTCTCTGTCTCACACACACACACACACACACACACACACACACACACACACACACACACAACCCTACACATCTCTTAGAGCGTCGGTCCTGAATGTTCCAACTTTTTGTTTGTTAAAACTACAACTTTTCACCTTGAGGCAGGAAGTAGATTGTTAGTCCCGCCCTCCTCCTCCCCAACACTTGTGAATGCAACCAATCAACACCGTGTTCTTTTCTTCCTGCTTTCCTCCATTGTTGTTGTTGCTGTGACTTCCTGCTTCCTCCCTCCTACAACCAGCTCACCACTGGCCACGCCCACATGACACGCCCACAGTAATGGTACACGCCCCAAAATCCCAAACATCATTGAAAAGTCAATTTTCAGTCAATGTTTTGTTATTTAAATGTAAAAAAAGAGTTGCAGATTGGCGCTTTAAGACTTTAATGGCTTCCAAATAAATCCAGGTTGATTTTTGTTGATCTTTTCTCTTCTTTATAATATTATTATATTTAATACGTTTGTTTTTCTGGCAGCACCGTGACCCAGTAGCCATGGTAAATACTGGTAACTACTGAAAAGCCGCCTCACAGTACTATGATTGGCTCGTTCTGCCGGGTGACAAACTACTAGGCAGAGTTTTCACTCATCCAACCACTTTAGTTGCAGTTTCCTCTTTTGCACTATAATCTGTTGTTGCGGTGAGAGTGAAACCAAATTACAGCTTTTATTTCCTTTCCTGTTCGGGGTCACGTTGAGTTCCTCCCCAACACTCTGGAGACCAGGAACACAGGACAGTATGGAGGCTACCGTCTGGGAGAGCCAATGGAGTTCAGACGCCATCAGTAGTGATGAAGCAGTATTACTTCCCTCAGTAACGAGTATTTCAGTTCCTTAGTTCCTTAGCCAGTTCATTAGTTAAATCACGTTTCAGTTTAATAAGCCAATCACCTTCCTGATTGATTCTGGTCATAGCTAACGGACTCGTCGTGCCACACACTCGGATCAAAGATGGAGACGTTTACATTCAGCGGCTGGAAGTAATCCCATTACTTTGATTTTGTCAAGAAGGAAGATGACAAAAATATCAATGTTTTCAGCGAAGACAGGTGGAGTCACAGAGGAGCAGGAGAGGCGATGAAGAGGAAACATGTCCAGTTAGTTTGGGGGTCATAAAGGAAAAGTAATATAACGAGTACAGTAATGAAAGTAACATAAGTAATCTTATTACTTTAGGAATGAGTAATGACATGTTTTCCTCACCTCTTTCCTCTCTGATAAACCATAACTGATGTTCCATGTTGTGGTCTCGTCCTCCTCGGTGTTCAGATATCCAGTCAGTTCCACACTGAGCACGCTCCCCTGAGCCGGCCAATCACGGTTCACGGTGACTTGCCAAACTGAATCAGCCAATCCAGAAGGAGAGATGTAGCCTGAGTGATGAAGCAGGTATTTGGGGGTTGTGTGTGTGTGTGTGTGTGTGTGTGTGTGTGTGTGTGTGTTTACCTTGTGTCACTGAGTGTGTGTGTGTGATTTGTGTTCTCTTTGTATTTGTGTAAATGTGTGTTATTTTGTGTGTGTGTGTGTATGCTTGTGTATATCTTCTGTATGTGTGTGTGCTCATGAGTGTCTGAACGTGTCTGTATCTTATTTGTTATGTATGTCGGCTTATATATATTGTGTGTGTGTGTGTGTGTGTGTGTGTGTGTGTGTGTTCTCTCTATGAGTGTCCATGCTCGTTGCTGTCTGGATCCAGTACAGATGGGATGTGTCACATGCTGAGCGGACAGAAGAGGGGTAGTGTGGGGGAGGGTAGTGGAGCGAGGGGGGAGGGGGGGGGGGGGGGGTATGGGGGAGGGGCAGGGGTCATTTTATGGTGAGTCAGCGTTCCTCCGACCTTCACCACCGAGTCGGACGTCTGCTGCAGCCGCAGGGGGTCCGCTTCAAAGGCTCCATGAATATTCAGCATTTCCCCTCTTCCTCCACCATCCATCATTCATAAACATCCTGCACAGGAAGGGTGTGTGTGTGTGTGTGTGTGTGTGTGTGTGTGTGTGTGTTTTTTCACCAATTGTGTCAGTAAGTCAATCAAATGAGAAGAGAAGATGAAGACTAGGATGCTGACACAAGTGTGCGTGTGTGTGTGTGTGTGTGGTGTGTGTGTGTGTGTGTGTGTGTGTGTGTGTGTGTCTGTCTGCTAGCTGACATGTTGGCTCAGTAAATCTTTATTCATAAACACAGAGCGAACGGTGAATCTGTCATCAGAGTAAACAAAGCAGCAGGAGGCTGAAACGCAGCTTTGATTGAAGAAAAAATAATACCAACATGTTCATAATAATACCAAATAATACCAACATGTTCATAATAATACCAAATAATACCAACATGTTCTTAATAATACCAAATAATACCAACATGTTCTTAATAATACCAAATAATACCAACATGTTCATAATAATACCAAATAATACCAACATGTTCTTAATAATACCAAATAATACCAACATGTACATAATAATACCAAATAATACCAACATGTTCTTAATAATACCAAATAATACCAACATGTTCATAATAATACCAAATAATACCAACATGTTCTTAATAATACCAAATAATACCAACATGTTCATAATAATACCAAATAATACCAACATGTTCTTAATAATACCAAATAATACCAACATGTTCATAATAATACCAAATAATACCAATATGTTCATAATAATACCAAATAATACCAATATGTTCATAATAATACCAAATAATACCAACATGTTCATAATAATACCAAATAATACCAAATATACCAAATAATACCAATATGTTCATAATAATACCAAATAATACCAACATGTTCATAATAATACCAAATAATACCAATATGTTCATAATAATACCAAATAATACCAAATAATACCAAATATACCAAATAATACCAACATGTTCATAATAATTCCAAATAATACCAACATGTTCTTAATAATACCAAATAATACCAACATGTTCATAATAATACCAAATAATACCAACATGTTCATAATAATACCAAATAATACCAACATGTTCTTAATAATACCAAATAATACCTACATGTTCATAATAATACCAAATAATACCAACATGTTCATAATAATACCAAATAATACCAACATGTTCTTATTAATACCAAATAATACCAACATGTTCATAATAATACCAAATAATACCAACATGTTCATAATAATACCAAATAATACCAATATGTTCATAATAATACCAAATAATACCAACATGTTCATAATAATACCAAATAATACCAAATATACCAAATAATACCAATATGTTCATAATAATACCAAATAATACCAACATGTTCATAATAATACCAAATAATACCAACATGTTCATAATAATACCAAATAATACCAATATGTTCATAATAATACCAAATAATACCAAATATACCAAATAATACCAAATAATACCAAATATACCAAATAATACCAACATGTTCATAATAATTCCAAATAATACCAACATGTTCTTAATAATACCAAATAATACCAACATGTTCATAATAATACCAAATAATACCAACATGTTCATAATAATACCAAATAATACCAACATGTTCATAATAATTCCAAATAATACCAACATGTTCTTAATAATACCAAATAATACCAACATGTTCATAATAATACCAAATAATACCAACATGTTCATAATAATTCCAAATAATACCAACATGTTCTTAATAATACCAAATAATACCAACATGTTCTTAATAATACCAAATAATACCAACATGTTCATAATAATTCCAAATAATACCAACATGTTCATAATAATTCCAAATAATACCAACATGTTCTTAATAATACCAAATAATACCAACATGTTCTTAATAATACCAAATAATACCAACATGTTCATAATAATACCAAATAATACCAACATGTTCATAATAATACCAAATAATACCAACATGTTCTTAATAATACCAAATAATACCAACATGTTCATAATAATACCAAATAATACCAACATGTTCATAATAATACCAAATAATACCAATATGTTCATAATAATACCAAATAATACCAACATGTTCATAATAATACCAAATAATACCAAATATACCAAATAATACCAATAATAATACCAAATAATACCAACATGTTCATAATAATACCAAATAATACCAACATGTTCATAATAATACCAAATAATACCAATATGTTCATAATAATACCAAATAATACCAAATATACCAAATAATACCAAATAATACCAAATATACCAAATAATACCAACATGTTCATAATAATTCCAAATAATACCAACATGTTCTTAATAATACCAAATAATACCAACATGTTCATAATAATACCAAATAATACCAACATGTTCATAATAATACCAAATAATACCAACATGTTCATAATAATTCCAAATAATACCAACATGTTCTTAATAATACCAAATAATACCAACATGTTCATAATAATACCAAATAATACCAACATGTTCATAATAATTCCAAATAATACCAACATGTTCTTAATAATACCAAATAATACCAACATGTTCATAATAATACCAAATAATACCAATATGTTCATAATAATACCAAATAATACCAAATATACCAAATAATACCAATATGTTCATAATAATACCAAATAATACCAACATGTACATAATAATACCAAATAATACCAACATGTTCATAATAATACCAAATAATACCAACATGTTCTTAATAATACCAAATAATACCAACATGTTCATAATAATACCAAATAATACCAACATGTACATAATAATACCAAATAATACCAACATGTTCATAATAATACCAAATAATACCAACATGTACATAATAATACCAAATAATACCAAATAACATCAATATGTATTAAATAATACCAATCTGTACATAATAATACTACAATATAATACCAGTACATTATGTATTTGCAGTGTGTATTTGACCTCAACATTACTTTTGCTCCACTCGTGTCTCCGTGACCATGAACTGTGTTGAGCATCATCATCCATCATCCTTCATCCATCATCCTTCATCCTTCATCCATCATCCTTCATCCATCATCCTTCATCCATCATCCTTCATCCATCATCCATCATCCTTCATCCATCATCCATCATCCTTCATCCATCATCCTTCATCCATCATCCATCATCCATCATCCATCATCCTTCATCCATCATCCATCATCCTTCATCCATCATCCATCATCCATCATCCATCATCCTTCATCTGGTCAAACAGAGTTTTATTCCCCTCCTGGACCTGCAGGGTCACCGAGACTCTGATTACTGGGAGGAGTCAAACTGTTACCCCCCGCTGCCATCGGGGGCCGCCAAGGTGCAACGTTGCCTAATGCACGACACAAACACAACACAACGTGGACGCAACGTAACTCCATGTGAACTCAACGCGGTGAACTCAACGTAGTGTGAACTCAACGCAGTGTGAACTCAACGCGGTGCGAAACACAGTGAAGTGCAATGCGACGAAGATTGGGGTCAGGATGTGGAAAAACAGGAGATGAGTCGTCTTGGTCATGTATGAGGAGAGAGGACATGGCTGACGGGTTCATGTGCCTTGTAGGTTTGGAGAGCGTGGTGTGTGTGTGTGTGTGTGTGTGTGTGTGTGTGTGTGTGTGGTCTCAGATAGAGTATGTCTGTATGTGTGTGTGTTGTTTGTTTGTGTTTGTGTGTGTGTGGCCCGAAGATGAGTATGTGTGTGACATCTGAGAATGAGTACGTATCCGAGAATGTGTGTGTTCTTGTAGCGTGTGTGTGTGTGTGTGTGTGTGTGTGTGTGTGAGATGTGGATGTCTACTGACAGCAGCAGAGAGCTGGCACACGGCCGTCCCTTCCTCCACCCACACCGCTGTCTGACACGGTAAACGTATCCTCACTTCATGTCTGTATTCCCCATTGAGACCCAGGACACGCCTGTACACACACACACACACACACACACAGAGCCAAAGAGAAACCCTGGGATGAAGTGACAGAGCGTGGACTGCCGACTGTCCTGTTCAATTCCCACGTCACCATCACACTGGGAGAATCGTTCTAATGGAGACGAAAACAACATTACACTCTGAACAGCAGCAGCATCAGGGGCCCGAGTCAGGGTCCTCCAGTCAGGGGCCTCCAGTCAGGGGCCCCCAGTCAGGGGCCCCCAGTCAGGGGCCCGAGTCAGGGGCCTCCAGTCAGGGGCCCCCAGTCAGGAGCCCCAGTCAGGGGCCTCCAGTCAGGGGCCCCCAGTCAGGGGCCCCCAGTCAGGGGCCCCCAGTCAGGGGCCCGAGTCAGGGGCCTCCAGTCAGGGGCCCCCAGTCAGGGGCCCCGGAGACCAGACCAAGCTGGATTTGAACTTTGACTGGAGGAAGAGTGGATGGTTGTTGGTTCGGATCCCTGGATCGCCGGGAAAATCTGAGCAGGGAAAGTGAATGAGTAAGTGAATGGTTCCTGGTCCTCCATAAAGTACTACCTCGCTAGCAGGAACTATCCAAGAGGAACCTTCTTCATGGCTGGTTCCCCTGGTGGGAAAGGTCGAAGTTCCTGGAACTAAGTACCAATAGTACCAATAGTACCAATAGTACCAAGACTTCTACTGATGCCATCATCAGTAGAAGTCTTCCAAAACACACTTCAGTCTCACGTTGCTTTCAGTGTCTCACAACCAAGATGGAGATCTAGAGGGGCAGGTCTGTGTTGAACTGACTAGTCGTATTCTCACAGGACCGATATCACCCGATTCCTGGTCTCCTAGTCTCCTAGTCTCCTGGTCTCCTGGTCTCCTAGTCTCCTGGCCTCCTAGTCTCCTGGTCTCCTGGCCTCCTGGTCTCCTAGTCTCCTAGTCTCCTGGTGACGCTAATCCTCTTGGTTTTAGCTGTCATGTGTTTTTGGTTTCTTAAACTTAAACTTCAATTACAAAGTCTTGACTGGTGATTTCAGCAAATTTCATTATCCTGTGTGAATGTGTTCCACCAAGCAGAGAGGGAGGGGGGTGGAGGGGTAGGGGGGGCGTGGGGGAGGGGAAGGGAGGGCAGTGGGGGGGGGGGGTAATTGATTAATTACATGGGAGTCCCATGTGAGCAGGGCTGTAATTGTACAATCAAAGGAGGCTTGTGACAGAATATTTGCAGGGTGGTAATCAGTGGTAATGGAGGACATGCCGCCATGTTGGAGGAGTGACAGGACTGCAGCGGTATCACCAACAGAACGTTCCCCGTCCTGTGTGATTGTCGGTTCCCCGTATTGTTCTGATGCTGTGGTACTGTTTCTCCTCCTGTCTGGGGTCGGGTTCCTCCTGTCAGTCCTGTATTGTGTTTTATGTGTCAGCACCAATTCAAAACTGATTCTGAGTCTGATCCTCCTTCTGCTGTTCACCATGTCACACATCACCCAAAACACCACACCCTCCACCGTCACACATCGCTCATCTGAACACTTAAAATGGACTTCCCGACCACCGGCTAGAGAGCCGATGCGTTCCGGTACAGTCGGGAAAAAAGAAGATTCAAAGTATAAAACGGAGATGAAAGGTTTCATTAGGACAACTTGTGTGGGTTCAACTCACAAGAGATCTGCTGACTGAACGTTTTGACAGGCCGCCTGGAAAACATCCGCAAAGTCAACAGGAGAAGAAATCGTTTTCCTTGCTCTGTTATTTCAGACGTCAGATGTGGCTTTTCCACCCAGCTGCTTATTAGCTACTGGGTTACGTACGGCAATATGTAATCCCGGAGGTAAAAACCGATCACTCACCTTATAAAAACACGCCGAACGGTCGTCTGTAATTTGCCGCCGGGGGGCGGGACCAGCCCTGGCCTGCTCGCCGCGGGATTGGCCTCTAAAGAACCATGAAAGATCCTCGACTCTGAGCCGCTGTCCCCCGAGAGGAGAGCGAATCAGACCTGCCTGGGCCTGATGGTAACTAGGCCACGACTGGCTCGTTAAAACACACACACACACACACACACACTTAAAGAGCTTAAGTGGGCTGGGCTTCGCTAGCCCCCTGCAACACACACACACACACACACACACTATCTCATACACACAAATTCCTTCTCAGACTCTCATATACATGCACACATTCTCTCTAATACACACAGACACACACACACACACACACACACACACATAATAGCAGCTTAAGTGGCCTGTGCTTCAGTAACCCTCAACACACCCACACACACATCTTGCAATCTCACATGCACAAACACTCTCTCTGATGCAACCACTAAAACACACAAACACACACATGAAAAGAACTTAAGTGGGCTGTACTTGACTAACCCTACAACACACACACACACACACACACACACACACACCCTAATAGCCCTGCCCCCATCAGTCAGACACCCCCTGACAGCTGTACCCAGTTAGAGGCAGAAACCAGTTGATGGCTGTGGGTTGGTGATGGTCGCACTGGTGTGTGTGTGTGTGTGTGTGTGTGTGTGTGTGTGTGTGTCGGGGGGGTGATTTGCTCCCTGCTCTATATCCAGGAATAGTCTTTTTCAGTCTAAGGCACCATCATCCGGCTACATCAGGTGTGAGTATTAATAACCAACGCTGTCGGTGTTTTTCAACGTCTGGAACATCGAACACCGACGGTGACAAAACAACGGAAGTGAAACTAGTTAGCAACATTTCAGTCATCATTTGTGTTTATCACGTTTTAGGTGATGAACATCAGGTACCGATTTTCAACCAAACCGGATGAATGGCGTCTTGGACTGAAACCTTCACTTGTTTTAAGTTGAAAGTTGATCTGATCCATTACGAGTCGGTTCCATGAGTCCAATCAGAAGTTACGTAGTTTCAGAAACGCATTAGAGCTCACTACTGAATCAGAGTAGTGATGTGTGTATTCTTACTCCCACATTGAGCCAGATTCATGAAACTCAGTAACTCGTAATTTAAAGTTACTAAAGATGATCCCGTCTGTAAAAAACATTTTGTCCACCAAGAACCTAGTCACCTACTATCCTTTGAAAAGTACCAGAATTTAATGAAGAGCGAGAGCTAGCAGAGTTAGCAGAGCTAGCAGAGTTAGCAGTTAGAAGAGTTAGCAGAGATAGCAGAGCTAGCAGAGTTAGCAGTTAGCAGAGCTAGCAGAGTTAGCAGAGTTAGCAGAGTTAGCAGAGCTAGCAGAGTTAGCAGAGATAGCAGAGTTAGCAGTTAGCAGAGCTAGCAGAGATAGCAGAGCTAGCAGAGTTAGCAGTTAGCAGAGCTAGCAGAGTTAGCAGAGCTAGCAGAGATAGCAGAGTTAGCAGAGATAGCAGAGCTAGCAGAGCTAGTACAGTAGCAGCAGCTCTCCAGTTAAAAAGCAGACTTGGCCTCGATGCCTAACGATGCTCTGATGGAGGCTTCATGCCAAAATGTGTTAGCATTAGTGATGAAACCAAATAAAAATGGTACATGAGTCTTCTGTTCCGCTAGCCGTATGTTTTTTCACCCTGGTGCTCTGCTACAGGCAGGAGGGGCTGCAGGAGGGAAGAGTCCACATATATTGTGTATCTCAAGCACCAGAATCAGTTTTAATGAATTTAGTTATTGAGACTCTTCGTATTTAGCCCTGTGCTGCGATCATTTATACCCTTCATCTTCACACCAGTAAAACCACAGTCTTCTACTGGTTTCTACTGGGCAGCTCCACTCTGGTGACTGTGCCTTATAGTATCTGTTGAGGGAGGGAGGAGAGTTTCTCCTTCGCTTTCTTGACCCAAATGTGTTTAGGATTCAGACCAGCGATCTTCCGGTCCCAAGCCTCTCTAACCTCCTCTGCCCCTGCCTGGTTTTCCCCACACAGCAAGAAATATTCCTTTTATTACCCAATTAAGGTCAATTTCAGGAAATTAGATTTCTGTTGGAGCTCAAAACAAGAGCACAAAGTCACTCAGTGTTGGAGAGCTGTCGTTTATACAGCGGGGAGTTTCAGCCAAGCTATCTGATTGGTCAAAGATGTTTTGTGCTGTATTGGTTTCTATGGTAACTCATCCTTGAGCAACCCCGCTAACCCCTGATAATGTAATAACTTCAAAATGTGAATGAAACTTCAAAATAAAACCAGATATTGTGATGATTTAATACATTTTTACATTAACTGTGAATTATTATATTGTAAAGGATCAATTGCTTTAAAATAATGACAAATTCAGTCTGAAGGTTTTATTATTATATGAGGAAATTTATGACATTAACAGGTTTTATTACATAT
Organism: Hoplostethus atlanticus; assembly: GCA_034670405.1. NCBI lineage: Eukaryota > Metazoa > Chordata > Actinopteri > Trachichthyiformes > Trachichthyidae > Hoplostethus > Hoplostethus atlanticus. The sequence continues at coordinate 1,360,992 of JAXDDX010000104.1, forward strand.
TTGACCCATTTAGAGGGACAAGTTATTACATTATCATCAGTTTCTACACGCCCAGCTGTGATGTGAAAACATGCTCGTGTGTCTCAGAGGACATTTTGAACGAGCGGCGCCGTGCCAGGCAGCAGCGATATTCAATAAGTGGATTGTGAGGACGGAGGATGTTTGCTGCTTGTTGCTGCTTTACAGATGAGGCGATTGAGTGGAACAGGAAATTGTGTATCGGTCAGCAGCGCTGCCGCGGAGCATGTGTCGTATTAAAAAGACATTTAGACCAACTGATGGTGATGTGATAGAAGAAGAACGGCTGGATGCAGCATCCAGTCAGGACACGTGCTGCTGAAGATGTCATGTATGTACCATCTATCTATCTATCTGTCTATCTGTCTATCTATCTGTCTATCTGTCTATCTATCTATCTGTCTATCTATCTATCTATCTATCTGGTGGTGCGTTTGGGGCGCTGCGTCCGGCTCCAGGTCACTGCGACAGTAACACTTGACATGGGCGCTATCTAGGTGGAGCTAACTGTCTCGTTGCTAACTGTCTCGTTGCTACCTGTCTCGATGCTAACTGTCTCGTTGCTACCTGTCTCGTTGCTAACTGTCTCGTTGCTAACTGTCTCGTTGCTAACTGTCTCGATGCTAACTGTCTCGATGCTAACTGTCTCGTTGCCTACTGTCTCGATGCCAACTGTCTCGTTGCTACCTGTCTCGTTGCTAACTGTCTCGTTGCTAACTGTCTCGATGCTAACTGTCTCGATGCTAACTGTCTCGTTGCTAACTGTCTCGATGCTAACTGTCTCGATGCTAACTGTCTCGTTGCCTACTGTCTCGTTGCTAACTGTCTCGATGCTAACTGTCTCGTTGCTAACTGTCTCGTTGCTAACTGTCTCGTTGCTAACTGTCTCGTTGCTCTGGCGCCCCTCTGAGGACGTCGTGGACCCACAGCCTCTGTTTCAGAATGGAAGAGAACTGTCTCTTGTCCATTTTTATTTCCAACAACATCATCCTCTTAGCTAACGAGAGCTGATCAGGGGCCTGTTCCAGAAAGCGGGTTTAGTGAAAACTCTGAGTTTGTTAACCCTGAGATGAGGGAAACTCTGGGTTTTCCGTTCCAGAAAGAGAGGTAACTCAAACTCTGATTCAGTTACCATGGTAACTGACTCTGTGAACCTAACCTGCTCGCTGGCAGGTTTTCTTGAACAAACCCTGACTTTCTCCCTGTCTCCTCCCTCTGCTGAACCTGAAGCAGCTGTCGGACATGGCGTGTCCTTTCCTCGTAACCCGATCGATATTCAAGCGGAAGTAATTTGCATAGCCTCACGTCGGGAGAGGATTTTGAGACCCCGATTAGATGTTCTATGTCCAGGATGGAAGAGCTGTCCGAGATATAATATGCCGTTTACACTTCACGGATTAAGCTACCACCACCCCGAGCAGTCAAATAAAGACACCTTTCATTTGGTCTTCTTTATTTCCTACAAATACAAAAGCAACAGTTAGTATTTTTATATTGTTCCAACAACACATTTCACCTGTGACCATGCACCCACCTCTAACTTATGTTCCAGTAATTACATTTCTAGATCTGCCTTTCTAATTTGCCACCCCAAGTACACCATTTGAAGTATGTCTGGCCCAGACAGCTCAGTTGGTGGAGCATTAGACTCTCAGTCTCAGGGTTGTGGGTTCGATCCCCACATAGTGTTAACTATCACCTTTGTAAGTCGCTTTGGATAAAAGCGTCTGCTAAATGACTCTATTGTAATGTTTTTATATTTCATTTTCAGCTGCTGCCAAGAGCGCTTTGCGCCCGTGGGATTGCACCTAAATGAAAATATTTTTTTTCCAATACTATTCCACCATTATAAGAAAGTGTGGTTAAATGTTAAATGAGTACACTACTGCATTCAAACGTACGCATTGACTCGGGCAGCGATTCTCTCCCAAGCCAATTCCCTCTCCTTTGCCGCTGCAGCGGTGTTGTGAAGTACGCCGATCTTTGCTTGCCGGTTGCCATGGTGAATCGTAGTATCGGGCCTCCATTGATGATGGCTTTTTATTGTCGTTGCGCACGCGCTTAACTCAAGGTGAACATACTCAAAGTTGATTGAACTAACTCAAATCAGCTGTTCTGGAACCGAAAACTCAGACTTGGCCATCTCGGAATGAATCAAGTCAGAGTGCAGGGTTAGACTCAGTTTGCTGAACCTGCTTCTTGGAACAGGCCCCTGATAGGTTGCAAGTTGTTGTCAAATGATGTAGCGCCCTTTGACCTCTTGCTCTCCGTTAGCGACACTCAGCCTCACTTTGACATTTGAGCAGCAGCAGAAGAAGAAAGCTCCTGTCTGATCTGAGTCTCTAATACAATAGAGTCTGTCTGGTTTTGGTTTGTCTTTATTCTGACCTGCTTCTACTCTACTGCCTCTACTGCTTATTGTGATGGTCATGTTGGAATGAATTCAGATCTATTCTACTGTTGCAGAATAAGAGCAACAGTCCCCCAGCCAGAGCAAACACTAGGTGTGTGTGTGTGTGTGTGTGTGTGTGTGTGGGCTGTCTGATAGAGAGATAGTCACAGTGAGAAAGTCAGTGTTTGTTTATTTTTTTGAAGGTGTGTGTGTGTGCATGTCTGCACCTGCGTCTGTGTGTGTGTGTGTGTGTGTGTGTGGTCTGACAGAGAGGGAGTCACAGGGCGAGAGAGTCAGTCCTTGTTTATTTTCCTGTCCAAGTGACGTCTCTCTCCAAGATGTCTTCGTCTTATCTCCTCCTGCCTCGCCTGTTGACTCACGATACGCCGAGACCACGAAGTGTTTCCACCTGGTTCACACACACGCACACACACACACACACACACACACCTTTCCTTCCTCCCCCATCCTTCCTCACCTCCCTCCAGACATGACACCATCACCTCAGCAGCTGCCTCAGAGGGACGGAGGGGAAAACGAGATTAACGATATTTGAGGATGTGGTCATCAGAGAGGTACGACAGGCGGGGTGACTGTCTCTCTCTCTCCCTGTCTCTCTCTCTCTGCCTGTCTCTCTCTCTCTCTCTCTCTCTCTCTCTCTCTCTCTCTCTCTCTCTCTCTCTCTCTCTCTCTGTGTATGCTGGCTGGTTGGTCTGTCCCTGGTTGCTTGCATGGTGATTATTACTGCAGCAGCTCTGTGAGCAAAACCAAATGACAAGCTTGACTGGGAGTAGAAAACACACACACACACACACACACACACACATTCTCGTACTTCTGTCCTCTTCCATTGACTACATAACCCTGATCTAAACTTAATACTGATTCTATTTTTACTCATAATCCAGGTCCGGTCCCTAAGCTAACTTTTGACCTTTGACCCCCAGATAATCCTAAACTAGCCTGTTGAAGACGTTTGGACCAGCCAAAACCTCCTCACTCTCAAGGTCTGAATCTCAAACTGGCTCTCATAAGGATAGAAGTACAAGAACACACACACACACACACACACACACACACACACACAGTGCACACACACCAAACGGGTAGCAGTGGTTGAAGTGAGCAGTTTAATTGCATCGGGTTTCTTCTGCACTTCGTCTCAGTGAAGTTAAACAGAGCAGCCACAACACAGACAGCATCTGTCTGCTGTGTTTATGGTAAACAAAGCTTACAATGAGCACAGGGCACACACACACACACACACACACACACACACACACACACACATCATATACGCTCAGGGGGCGTGTGTAATTAGACTACAGACACTTCACAAACGCAATCACGTACACTTAGAGGCACACGTAATTAGAGCGCGCGCACACACACACACACACACACACACACACACACACACACACACCCTTCTCCCACCTACACACAGATGTCCTCATGATGCGTCACAGAGACAGTGAGCAGCTAATTCACTTCTATGTTGACTGATACCAGGATTTATGATGGCCGGTTTCTGAGCCGATGTTCACGATCTTTAAATTTGACCATTTTAACATCAATCTGATCTGATTGATCTGATCTAATTGATCTGATCTGATTGATCTGATCTGATCTGATCACTGCATGTCACTTGAAATACAAATGAAAATCTCTTAGCTGGGTTAGCAGTTGGCAGGTTGAGGCAGCTTTCACTGCAGTTTTTACAGATTGACTTTGACTGATATCTGATTGGCTGGTTGATTTTTAATAAAACAATAATAATAATAAATCACATTTATATAGCGCTTTTCAGAATAAAATACATTTTATTAGACAAAATGTAAAAAAAAGGAAATAAAGATTCTAAAGAGGAAAAATAAGGGCGGAGTAAAAGTAGGAAATTAGGATTTAACAACAAACACACAGGAACAGGAAGAACACCGTAGCAGGGAACGCCCCCTGATTCCCATTGGATGGTTTGAGTTTCCTGTTTCCTGTCGTCGTTTTGTCGGAGTCAGCTGGTACGTGGCTCCCCACTGACAGGGAAACTGCAAAATAGCTGGATGTGAAATCTTTTCAAGGCTAACAGGCGTCAAGAGACTGCTAGCTCGTTAGCTGAGCCCTGCTAGTAGCCGCGGGGGGTCCCGGGTGTACAACATGAAATAAGATAAGATGAGATGCGATCAACATTATTGATCCCTGGGGGGGAAACCCGGTCGTTGCTGCAGCAGCAGAGGTGTTGATTGGACAACTGAGAGCCGAGAGGTAATAAGGAGAGCGATGAAAAAGGTAATAAAGGATATAAATAAAACATAATACTGGAGATGAGAGTGTCTGTGATGCTGATATGATGTTTCTGTCGTATGGAGGCAACCGTCAAGAAGACAAACGCTACAAGACAACAGAGTAAATGTTAGTAACAGTAAATACTTTGGAGCTTTGGAGGAAAAACTGTATTTCAAGAATCACAAAAAAGAAAATCCAACATGGCGTACGTTGATGGTACTGGCAAACCACCTGAATGCACCACCTTCAGAGAGAGAGGACTTGTTAGTAAAATGTTGTCAGTCAGTCTGATTTTGAATGTCACGATCCGATGAGTGTCTGAGATATCGTGCATTTCTGTAGTTAGTTAGACTCATTTAGCTTAGCTGCTATAGCATGTTGGCTAAGTAGCCGGTTAGCTACCAACTAGCTAGCTTGCTACGTTTCTTTGAATTCCTAGATTAGCTAATGCTAGCTGCAGCAAAGCTAGCCTTCTCTCTGTTGTCTTGGTATTTTTCATTAGTTAGCTACCTAGCATGAACCTGATTGGGTCTTTATATATATTAGTGTTCTTCTTCTGTTATCTTCACTTTATTTCTTGACTCGCTTGGCTTGGCTAAAGGAGCTTCTGGCTGCAGCACGTCAGAAGATGTTGAGGCCACCGGCGGCTCGGCAGACCCGGCAGACCCGGCAGACCCGGTAGACCCGGCAGACCCGGCAGACCCTGCAGACCCTGCAGACCCGGCAGACCTGGGACTGCAGGCAGCGCATGGCGGCCGTTCAAGGTGCAAGTCCTGGGCTTCATCTGAACCTTGTATATCTGTTGCTGAGGTCAGAGGTCAGCCGGTCACTCTGCCTTCTCCCTCCTCCCTTTGTCTCCCCCAGGTGTCTCCAGTGTTAGACTGACACATCTGTCGGGCCCCCGGCCGGGCTCCTCTTTACAGGAGCAATGGAGCAGAAGGCAGGAGGAGGAGGAGGAAGAGGAGGAGGAGGAGGAGGAGGAAGAATGAGAGGGAGACTAGAGCTCGTGCCTCCACACAAGGATCCTCACACACTCCATCTGGCCCGTGCCTCAACAGATGCTCCTGACAGAGACCCGACACACACACACACACACACACACACACACACACACACACACACAAAGGTCCCCACAAGCTCACACACACATATTTACACCCAGCTAGCTAGCTACACACACACACACACACACACACACAGGAATACACAGGTGCGCACACACACATATACATACAAGCATAGACACAAGAAATGCAGGCACACACACACACACACACACACACACACACACACACTCTCCCTTGTCCTTTTCATACCATATAAGTCAATCAGTCCCTCCCACCCATCCAAGGAAAGCAATTAAAGCCATTCACCGCCGGCTCCCCTCCTTCCCTTCACCCCCCCCCCCCCCCCCCCCCCGATCCATTATTAGGCCAACAAAGGGCCGGGGCCTCTAAGACACGTCTGGCTATTGTGTCCACACACACTTTCACCCACATTCCTGCATACTTGAAGGCACAGATGCACACACTCTCACAACGCTGAACCACCAGACTCCCATACGGAGGCCAGGAAGCTTCCATCGGATCTGTTTTCACATATCAGCGTCATATTTTTTTAAGTCCGGAAAATGAAGGTATTTCCCTGCCAAAACTATTTTCAGAAGCGTATCATGAGTGAAAATGCAAGAGTGAAAAACAATTTGTATTTGCAAAGAACTATTTTCAGAAGTGTAACTCATGATTTGCAAGAGCGAAAAACAATTTGAGGAAGACAAATAAATTTGTATTCACAAAACTCTTTTTTCAGTTACACTTTTACACTTACAAACGTCAATTCTGCGCGCGCCGACTTTTGTCACTGTTCCAGCGCACAAAGCCTGCCAAAACTATTTGGAAGCGTGTTGGAGAGGATTTGCAAGCGAGAGACAAGTTTTGCAAGCAAAGGGAAGGCGGGACTAGATCAGAGAGCTACCTGATTGGTCCATGGAGGGAATCACCATGCTCTCCACTGATTGGATACAGAATGTGCCACTACAGAACTTTGGCTGGCTCGTCCTGTCAAGCATAACTGAAGACGACGTCCAGCATGGTATGCGTGCCCCATTGTGTTACTGTCAATTTAGCTATAAATTACTGATATTAAGCTTTGTTAATGTTCATAGTCTGCATAATACAAACCTAGCAAACAGCTACATTTTCTCTGTAACTAGCAAATTAGCTAGTTCTACTCAAGACTATTGACATTTACTAGCTAAGACTTAAGAGCGCAAAAGTCAGGCATACAGCTAGCCACCCCCCCCCCCCCCCCCTACACACACACACACACACACACACACACACACACACACACTTTGGTTAAACTAGATCATGAAGGCAATTTTAATATAACAATCTCAGTCCAAAATGCACTAGCCTGAAAATACAGGCTTTGCAGCTGTGAATCCTTTACATTTATTAGCTAAGTAGCCATTCATTTTATGTTATGTAATGCTAGATCAGTTTAGGGAGTTTTGTTAATTAGTATAATTGTTAAAAGTATAATTACTTTTGTTTTACCTACTTTTAACAGGCTCAAAAAGACAAAATACAGCAAGCATTGAAACATCTGTTGGATTGTGTGCAGCAGGCAGGGTTTATGCAGGCAGGTTCCAGTGGGATAGCTGGTGCCATCCACATGGTAACCAGGGAGCTGAGAAAATATCAGAAAATACCTACCAACTTTTTTCTGAAAGATATTGTGACTGTACAGAGTAAGACAGCAAAGCTGCTCGACGCTCAAAATAAAGTTTTCTGTCACTCTTTTTCATATGAATAAATATTACTTAGACCTCAACTGTTCTCTTTTGATGTGTCTTTATCTCACTATCTTCAGGGAACAGCACTGTCCGTGGTATGTCCAGTGAACCCACCCAGACCATCCGGCCAGGGACCAGTGGGACTCAGCCCAGACCAACTGTCAACAATGAGATGCAACGGTATGGGTTTTCCCTAGATAGTTTTCATGCTTAGGGGAAGACACCTGCATTTGAATACAGGCACAGGTGACATTTAGATAGCACAGCAGGGAGTGCACATGATAAAGCTTTATTATTTTTATAGTCAACATGTTCCATGGAACAAAAATAATCGAGCGGCTCTGGAGAGATTTGTGGGTGGCAGTAACAAATATCTTCTACGATGTGCTACACAACCTGGAAGAAGAAGGACAACTGGATTTGTCCAATGATCTTCATCTCTTCTGTTGCCACTACGTCTTTCTCCCTCGACTGCAAGAGCATCTCCACACATTCCAGAGTGGGTGGGACAACCATCCTCTAAGCACTGAGGGCAATCTGACTCCTAATCAGTTGTGGAAGATGGGACACCTCTGGGTTGCTCCCTAAAATGATGAGGTACGAGAGGGGGGACACTAGCATCCTCGTTAACATAATTTTGTGATTAAAATCATTTTCCTACTGGATAGATTGTGTATGTGTTGGTGGTGGTCCAATATGCAACATGTGTGACAAATAACTTCTGGCTGTTCAGAAGGTAGACCACAGGCAGTATAAAAAGCAGACATTATAACTTGAGACATTAAAGAATTAACTTGTCTTTTATCTGCATGGCACATAAACATCTGCCACATTGACTGGGAGAGCAGTGGCCTACCTGAACAACCCAATGCAGGCATCCAGGTACCAGTGATGGAGTGTCCCCTGAATCATGATGAGGTTGCGGGGCTGAAAGCTGCCATAGACCCAAAGGCACCATCCAAGTGTTTTGGTATGGACATTTATATTGCAGCATTGCAATATGTGCAGCAGCATTGCTCAGTGTAAAGGGAAGACTGTCACAGAAAATCCCTGCAAATGCCTTTCCCTCAAAACCCACACTCCCCCGACACTACCTCATCCACTTAATTGATGAATATTAAAACCAAAGTATGTCTTGTATATCACATTGTTCTATTCATTTCTCAAATACACTTATACATGTCTATTGTGTAGAAAATGAAGTAAGCTTTTGCTATGTGCTTTTCAAATTTATTAAAGACCCATACTCTGTGTGATTTGTACAAATGTATTTATTGTGATGGTGGCAAGAACCACACAGGAAACATTGACATTTCTGTAAAATTAGTGGTTTCTATGAAAATCGTTTATTAATTTTCAGATTTATAAGCCTCTTGCACCCACCCCTTCGAAATATAAAAGGAAGGAAAACCAAACCAAACCAGAACCAGTTCCCTCAGACTAAACCAAATCCTGTATCGTTAGTGGCAGTACAGGCCTCCAGATCTGAGCAAAAGTGTTCATATGTGGCATAGTGACCAGGCAAGCGGAGGGTTAAAAAGCATGTCGATGACCTGGGGTGATCACCACGGACCACTTGCAGGAAGCTCCCACCCAGAACTTCACGAGTTGCTTTAACTTCTCTGTGGATGCTGAAACAAAGAGAGGATATAACAGATTACAACAGCCTCTGATATTAAAGGGCAACACAGGCAACATCAACTTTCCAAGATACCAGAGTGGTATGTTAAGTTTAGAAATTAATGATCGATCTTTAATGCTGTAATACGTTTTGTCCCAATGAATACATCATAAAACATACATTTTGCCAGTTATGTTACTATTTATCCTACAAATAATGTTTGTTGAAATTAATTGCTACAATATGTAAGATTTGACAAAAACCTGTTTCGATAAACTGACGGAACATTTTATAGTGAGTGGGTATGCATCATCATCATCTTCCTCCTCTTCCTCTGAGGGCCACACTATGCTGTCCCGAACAGTCTGGACAAAAAGCGGGTTGAAAAGGAAAAGCATACTAGAGTGAGCACTACATTAGTGAACAAAATCATGATCACTGACAGGGTTGTCTGTCTTTATACTACATTATTAAACTACACAAATACTGTACAAAAATCAAATGAATAGTTGTCATGACACAAAAATGTCTGATCATTTTATGTAACCTGTGCGCTACATTCAGCGTCTGAGTGTCTTGGAAACATCACCGTAACATCTGGACGTCCACTCAGCAGTGGCCACACTTTTGTGTCTTTTATTCCTCTTCTGAATTGCTTTATTTGACACATTGTGCGCCCTAGGACCTGAAAGTCAAAAATAACATATAAATATACATATAAATCTGTTGGTCAGCAGTAGTTATTGATAAAATAGTACTTTTACAGTAGGGTTAAGAGGTAGCATACATACTGTACTGATTCAGTGATCAAAAAGGTAACTGTGGAAATATCCAACCACTCATAATTGTGGTCGTCTACTGTTGCAAACAAATGAGATTACATAAATGTAACTAGTGAATGTGCATTTTCAGAAGAAAATGCAAGTGTGCTTGCTGCAACCGCGTAGATGTGAGTGTTAAGATTCCTAAATGTTTACGTATAATTCACGGGGAATATGGATCTCACCACTTCTACTCTCAGTCATTCTCTATGTGGAAGATTTGCCACTAGAGGTAGAAGATTCCATAAACGGTGAACAGTAACCTTCCACAAAGTAATTTCATTAATCCCTCCCTGATGGGCCGCACAACTTGATGTAAGTCATGTCTATGTTGTGCAAAAACTGTGGGAGGAGTGGCAATGTTAAAAACCTGTGTGTAAAAAGTATGTATATGAGAGATTACTGCATGCTGCAGGAGTCGATTGAACAGCCATCCCCTGTTGTCCTGTGTAACCCCTGGAAGATCCCAAGATAGAGCCAGGTCAAGGACCTCCTTCTTTTCTTTTTCTGACAGGTCAGCATCTCCCTCAAGCTTCAGGAAATATAGATTTGTAATGATTTGTTTTAACATCATGATTTATTTGAACAATTTTGATTGATTTGTAATTACACAAGTCTTGTACTACGTACCAGTTTGATGGTCCCCCGATGGTCTAAGTCTGGACAGTCCTCCAGCAGAATGGTTGCTGTTTCTATAGGTCCCCCTAGCAACACATGTATCACTGCTTGGCTTATGCCAGACAAGCATGGGCCACCATGGATGAAAGAGTGGCCCACCATCCTTCCCGCCATCAAGAAAAAGTCACTTTCCACATGAATTCGGGAAGTGGAAGGAACAAGATGACCAGCCTGGCCCTCAAATAGCAAGGTCATTCCTGTGTTACCTTATAAGGAAAAAGAAAAGCAAACTCTAGTTTGTTTAATGAAAATGATCAAATATCACCTATTGAAATATACTTACAGTTATGGATGTTTATAATATATAGACATAGGAGATACAGGACATACTAGGACATACTTATTGCAGGCACCAAGGGGAAGATACATTCTTATACATGTAACAGTTAAAATATTTACATACCAAAGTTTATTTTGAAGCCTTTTTTCAGTTTTAAGATGGTGGTACTAAAGAAGTGGCGGTTCACCCCTTCTCCAGTGGCAGCATCACCTGTCAAATATAGATTTATGGAGAATTTCTTCTTAGTAATGAGATTATCTACTGAACATCAGGCACAATTATTTTTTGGTTAATGTTAATAAACATGTTCATTTTATGCTTTATGCTAAAAATAAAATCTCTCGAGTCCAAAAATGTCTCCTCGATTAATTTTGATATGTTGTTATGGCTGTTTGAGAAATGTGTCGTCAGTAAAGTTTGTAATAATGCTAAGCAATTGGGCATTTGAATGGTGGATGTGAAATTGATGACAAACCAACTAACATTCTTCAAACAGCCACATCAGAACACAAGGTCTTCCTTCCACTGGAATATGCAGGCCTACCTCTGAGTTTACAAATTAGAGGTCTTGCCCAGTCGACCTTTGTCGCCTTATAGAATGTTATGATCTCCCTGTCTTGCTCTTCAGTGCTCTCCCTGAGATCCATAGACCATCGCAGAGCTTGTCCTTGCTCCTGCTCTGAGAGCAGATCCCTCCTAAATTTGCTAGCTGCTGCTTTAGGATTAATAATCCTCTTCTAAGCTGAATTAAAAGACAAAAAGTGACAAGGTAATGACAGTTCATAAAACAATTTTGTATTCCTTTTTATTAAATGTTAAATTTGCCACAGTGATTTAGTGGTCTTAAAAGGTGGACAAACACAATTGCGCCTTTTATTATTACTGACCTTATCTCTGTCATATACCACGGACAGTGCTGTTCCCTGAAGATAGTGAGATAAAGACACATCAAAAGAGAACAGTTGAGGTCTAAGTAATATTTATTCATATGAAAAAGAGTGACAGAAAACTTTATTTTGAGCGTCGAGCAGCTTTGCTGTCTTACTCTGTACAGTCACAATATCTTTCAGAAAAAAGTTGGTAGGTATTTTCTGATATTTTCTCAGCTCCCTGGTTACCATGTGGATGGCACCAGCTATCCCACTGGAACCTGCCTGCATAAACCCTGCCTGCTGCACACAATCCAACAGATGTTTCAATGCTTGCTGTATTTTGTCTTTTTGAGCCTGTTAAAAGTAGGTAAAACAAAAGTAATTATACTTTTAACAATTATACTAATTAACAAAACTCCCTAAACTGATCTAGCATTACATAACATAAAATGAATGGCTACTTAGCTAATAAATGTAAAGGATTCACAGCTGCAAAGCCTGTATTTTCAGGCTAGTGCATTTTGGACTGAGATTGTTATATTAAAATTGCCTTCATGATCTAGTTTAACCAAAGTGTGTGTGTGTGTGTGTGTGTGTGTGTGTGTGTGTGTGTAGGGGGGGGGTGGCTAGCTGTATGCCTGACTTTTGCGCTCTTAAGTCTTAGCTAGTAAATGTCAATAGTCTTGAGTAGAACTAGCTAATTTGCTAGTTACAGAGAAAATGTAGCTGTTTGCTAGGTTTGTATTATGCAGACTATGAACATTAACAGAGCTTAATATCAGTAATTTATAGCTAAATTGACAGTAACACAATGGGGCACGCATACCATGCTGGACGTCGTCTTCAGTTATGCTTGACGAGACGAGCCAGCCAAAGTTCTGTAGTGGCACATTCTGTATCCAATCAGTGGAGAGCATGGTGATTCCCTCCATGGACCAATCAGGTAGCTCTCTGATCTAGTCCCGCCTTCCCTTTGCTTGCAAAACTTGTCTCTCGCTTGCAAATCCTCTCCCACACGCTTGCAAATAGTTTTGGCAGGCTTTGCGCGCTGGAACAGTGACAAAAGTCGGCGCGCGCAGAATTGACAGTTTGTAAGTGTAAAAGCGTAACTGAAAAAAGAGTTTTGTGAATACAAATTTATTTTTCTTGCTCAAATTGTTTTTCACTCTTGCAAATCATGATACGCGTCTGAAAATAGTTTTGGCAGGGAAATACCTTCATACCGGACAGCAAAACAAAAAGTCTGCAGTGAAATGAAATTCACATCACGTCTGAAACGCAACTCAGGTCTGATTCAAGTGGTTTTTTTCCCATCACTCCCATGTGACAGGTAAGACGAGCAGAGAATAAGAAACATGGCGGACAGCCAGCAGGACGGATGAAGACGTTTCATGGCTCCTGTCATGATCCATTCTGCAGCTCGACGCCTCAAAAAACATCCAGATTTTTTTGGCTTGTTGATCTGAAAACACCTCAGCCTCAGTCTCACATCGTTATGGTGACAATGGAAGTTATAATTACAGAAAATGATTATAACGTGTAAACACAAATCTGACCTGGTCTCAGGTCGGCACCGGCCTGCTGTCTGGACAGTAGCAGAGTATTACTGAGTGTTCTCTGTAGTGTTTGATGGATGTGTGTGCTGGTGGTGAAGTCCTGGGCAGAGCCAGGCTGCCAGGATCAGCTGATCTGAGAGCTGTTTCATCCTGCTCAGAGGCAGAGCTCAGCTGTGAGGACCAGAGAGAGAGAGGAGGTCAGAGGGAGGAGGGAGCATCGCATCGCTCCCTTCGCTAAGCAACACCAAGTTGGACAACAACTCACTAGTTAGAGTTAGCAGGTTAAGATGAAGTGACGAAGACGACAATATTGTAGACGAGAAAGTGATCGCTCTGCTTGCTCTTGAAGAGGACGAGGAGCCGGCGTGAAAAGGATGCAAAGAGATGTGACAGCCGGCCTGGTCGGCGCTAGTTCAGCTTGGTGTGTCCACAGTGGAGCAGTTCAGCTTGTGAAACTGAGGATGGTGACACTGACAACAAGTTGAGACTTGTTCAGGTCCAAAGTGCACCAGTCAGACTAGTGAAAATCATTTTTCAAAAGGAACAAGTCTCCTCTGCCTCAGGGCTTCCATTCCCTGCGGCATGACAAGGGTTCAAGCCCCGCTGGGGACCACACTAAAAATGAACGCGTTCATGGTGTTGCAAAGGGTTTGAAATAAAAGCCAGGAGGAGCTTGTGTTCCTGAACGCACCCTGAGCGACACAGAACACGGAGGAACAAAGAAAACCTTCATTTGAAGAGAGAAAGTATCACAAGTCTCGCCCTTTTTTCCCGAGTGCGGCTCAATTAGCATGCTGCAGCGCGGCGACGCTGTTGCATGCCGAGCATCTAAATGTAGGAACCGGCAGCGCTTTGGAAGTTTTAATGGAGCGAGTGTTGAGAGAGATGAGAGGAAGAGAGGAAGAGACACCGGCGGAGAGAGAGACACATTTAAAGAGCTTAGCGAGGTTGGGAGAGGAGATGAGAGATAGCTGAGTCATATTGTGCCGAGTCCTCTGACCCAGTTCTCACTCACATCCTATTTGCCGTCGCAATTTATTCATTCGGCACAGCGCCGGTGCTTTCTCAGAGATGGGGGCGCTTAATAATGCATGGCGACCTAAAGTGGAATGGGGTGGGGGTGGGGGGGGGGGAGTGGAGCTCAAAGGGCTGGGAAATATTGAGAATACATCCATTTCTGTGTTTCCTGTTCTCAAACGCTCTTTTAATAAAACCACAGAGCAGGAAGACGATCTGAAATCTGCACAGAGGTTGAGGTCTGAACTGCTGCAGTCGCCGGGTAGAAATGAACGTTCAAGGGACGTTGCGTCAGTTCGTGGATAACAGGTCCTCACATGCAGTCAACAGGACAGAGACAGACAAACTAGGAGAGGAGAAAGGGAGAAAAAAGAGGAGATGAGAAGAACATGAAGGATTACCAGTTTGAGGAAGAGCAGAAGGAAGTTTCATCTCAATACTGACGCTGTTTCATTTGTCGTCTCAGAACAACAACACTGAATAACTACACACCCACTGTCGCTTCGTTTTTCATGGTTTCTTCTTTCTCAAGAAAAGAGGAAGTTTCATCCCAAACATGAAAACACGACGCCTCATCTTACCAAATGATTTCTGTGGTGAAGCTAAAGCCCGACATCTCAAAGCCGAACTCCAGGCGTTTTCGACCTGGACTGTATTTCCTCCATCACTGCGATCGATTCTGACCAGTCTCCCTACAGAGCGCCTCGCTTCCCAGGGTGCATCTCTGCAGTGCAGTCCTGTAGGGCCGATGGACGCTCCAGAAATAACCCCTAAAAGTCTCATTCAGCGTATCGACGCTCCTCTGCAGAGACATGTCGGTAAAACATTTCAATGGAAGTTATCTGAACCCCTGAACGCCTCTCTGATGCTACTAGCGTTAGCACGTTTGACTCTTCTCTTCTCTTCTCTTCTCTTCTCTTCTTCTGAGGAGAGAATCATCTATTGGAAATACTGAAAGATTCATTCTATTGCAAAAATCTTTTCAAAATGGACGAAATGCATTTTGGAATGAAACGATTCATTTAAGTTTTTATCTGCAGAGTTTTTATTTTATTTCTGACATTTTCTCGCAGGAGCCGGACTAAAGCAACATCATAGTATAGAAAGGGGGCGGAGTTAGAAAGGCCGTCTGTAACTAAATACCAGGTTTGATCCCTGTTCTCCTTGAGAACCCTTGAACCTGCTCGTCTGGATAAGAGCAGCTCGATGTTTAAAAAGTGTTTTCTCTCCCAACAGGTTTGTTTTTTATTCTTTGCCTTCCGGCTGAATCATTTGGTGGAACGCCCAGAGGACTTGACCTGGAGCCTCGCTGCTTCCAGGCCCTGGGGAGTGGGAGACTGGCTCGGTATGGAGGCCTTAGGGTGGGGGCGGGTCCACCCAGGGGGGGTCCACCCAGGGGGGTCCACCCAGGGGAGGGGAGGGCAGGGTCCACCCAGGGGGGGGGTCCACCCAGGGTGGGTCCACCCGGGGGGGGGTCCACCCAGTACATTGTATTCTTTATTTACAGTAGCAAAGCATCAAGGGAGACAAAGGTAAGAAACACACATGTAGTTAACGTCATTCACTGATGTTGAGTTGCTGCTGTCATCCAAGTGTCTTCAGTACCAGGACAACAGGAACCTCAACTCAGTGTTAGAGCCACATCATGATTTGGTGTTTCACCAGATTTATTGTCTGAATTCACATCTGGCATTTAAATTCCCAGACAGAAGTAAGTGTCGTCTCACCAGGAAACAACTTGATGATTTGACGTTTCCAAGCTTTTGCCACAGTAGTTTAGAAAAATCAGTTCCCAATACGTCTTGTGTTCATTTACTCAAGTTCCTTTACGTCCAGGTGGTTTATAGACGGATGTATTTTACGACCTTCACTACCAGCTGGTTCATCATCATGCTCGTCACGCCAGATGAACATGAGTCATGTGATCCAGTCAGGAGGAGAAACCAGGAAGCCTCGTCACCGTGTGTCTTAACAGTCTGCAGGGTGTAATGGTTTAAGATCACAGGGTTTTGTGTTGTGGTACTTTACTTTACTTTACTTACTTACTTTACTTTACTTTACCAGCCTTTTCTTCCTTTATTTATTTATTTATTTATCAGGATAGTTTTAAAATACAAAATATGTACAGATCTGATGAAATATGTGGCGCTGTGCCAGGAAGACCAGAGAAACCCTGCAGGGTTTATGGAGTGGCTCCTTAACCAGCATGACATCCTGTTATTGATCTTCTCAGTATTTGTTGTTGTTGTTGTTATTTCAAGTTTCAACAGTCAAGAACAGAAAAACAAGTAAAGACAGTCGATGTCTTTGTTATATCAACCCGTCCTCTCCCTTCCTTCTGCAGTGGATTTAATGGGTGAATCAATAAGGGATCCAGCGTTGAGGGAATCCCCTGGTCAGGGAGCTTCATGTGAAGAGCAGGTGTGTTTAGTTTGGGTCTTTCATCAGCGTCTGGGTTTCAGCGCCGACCCGAGTTGGATCACGTCCGTCTGAAGTGTTTGTTTCTTGCGGCGTGAGGCGGATCGCTGTGAAGCCCCCGCAGATTGCTTCGTACAAAAACCTGCTGTACAAATAAAGTTTGATTGATTGATTCTTAAAAGTTGTGGCAGCCCCGTCGGTGCAGCCAATCAGCATTCAGCCCTGGTCTGACCTGTCAGCACACGCTCAGTGGAGGCGTCCAACAGTTGAGCTGCCGCCATGGCAACCGAGGACACTGACATATTTAGACGTTTTGGGAGGATCAGTTTCAAGGGGATGCTGGTGTGTGTGTTTATGGTGTGTGTGTGTGTGTGTGTGTGTGTGTGTGTGTGTGGGAACAGGGTGTAAGTGCACTGTTTTTTCCTCCCACAATGGGCCATAAATTCAGGAGCCGCCCCCTCAGGCCTCGGTCTTGGCAGCACACTCGGTACACACTTTATTCACACACACACACACACACTATTTGTTGTACGTGCCCATACACCCTCCCACGCATGCATGCGTGCACACGCATGCACGCGCACACACACACACACACACACACACACACACACACACACACTCTTGTTAATGAAACATGCCCATACATCCGCACACACACACAACCCAGATGACATAAGAAAGAAAGGGGCTGCAGATGTCTGTCAGAGTGTGTGTGTGTGTGTGTGTGTGGGGCGACCTCCCCTGACCCCTGCAAACACACACGTCGCCGTCTGTAACCCCAACTAACCCCGCTGACACACACACACACCCCGCCAGCCCATGAAGCTGGAATCGCTTTATGCATGCTCTGTCTGGGTCAGTAGACCCCAGTAGACCCCAGTAGACCCCAGTACTGACTTCTTCTGACTTCTTCTGACTTCTACTGACTTCTTCTGACTTCTACTGTCTTCTACTGACTTCTACTGTCTTCTACTGTCTTCTACTGACTTCTACTGTCTTCTACTGTCTTCTACTGACTTCTACTGTCTTCTACTGTCTTCTACTGTCTTCTACTGACTTCTACTGTCTTCTACTGACTTCTACTGACTTCTACTGACTTCTACTGTCTTCTACTGACTTCTACTGTCTTCTTCTGACTTCTACTGACTTCTACTGACTTCTACTGACTTCTACTGTCTTCTTCTGACTTCTACTGTCTTCTACTGACTTCTACTGACTTCTACTGTCTTCTTCTGACTTCTACTGTCTTCTACTGACTTCTACTGTCTTCTACTGACTTCTACTGTCTTCTACTGACTTCTTCTGACTTCTACTGTCTTCTACTGAGCAGCTCTAGTTGCTCAAAGCAGCAGCGTGGCCAGCATGGTGGGGCGATAGCGAACGTCCTCCTGTCAATCAATCATCATCATATATCATTGATCCCTGATGCATTTGTCATGGGGGAGGAGGGGGGGGGGGGGTTGACTGATGGACAGATGGACACACACACACACACACACACACACACACACACACACACACTGATACACATATATACAGGTAGGTACTTTCTTATTCTCTCTCTCATGTGAAGAGGTTCTCACACAGAGTACTCATAAATACTACATCAGTAATACCCACGTACACGTGTTGCCTGTGAATATGCAGAGAACTGCAGGGGAACATGCACGACTTACAGTGCACGTGATTGTGTGAGAGGGATATGAAGTGTGTGTGTGTGTGTGCGTGCAATGATGTAGGGGTAAAAAAATGGCCAGTGAACTCTTAACTCTCATCGCCACGAGGCTAACAAGCACCGTACACAAAGCATGTACTTATACTTTCAGAATAACATCCATTAATGTTTTATTCTCCTGAAGATACTCGTCCTACCTCGTTCTACCTCGTTCTACCTCGTTCTACCTCGTTCTACCTCGTTCTGGTTCTGACTCCTGATGCTGCTCCTCTTCAAACCGTCAAGAGACGCAGAAGAAGAGCGACTGTAGCTTTGGATCACAAATGTTGTTTTTCCATTTATATTGTCGGTATTTATCTGGCGCTCCCACGGGACTGTGGTGGTGAAGGGAGTGTAGGTGGATTTACATTGAGTGAATGTGTGTGTGGGTACTTGTATGTGTGTATATTTGTGTGTATTTGTGTGTTTTGTGTGTAGAAGCCTCACGCCTCACTCTGCCTTGACGAAATCCACTTTAAACCACTTTAACACTATAACAGATTTTGATGAAGTACCTGACCGTAACCGACCAATCACAGACGACGTGATGTCACGTTGAGATATTTCCAGTTTGATATCAGAAAATGTTTCATGATCTAAAACATCAACGGTACCCGTCAGGTTTTGGTGTCAGCCAATCAGAATCAAAGAGCAAGGGCTTCTTTCTAGACCGACGATCAACAATCATACAGGAGAGACAGTAGATAGACCAGAATGCAATGCAGTAGCAAGATAGACCAGAATGCAATGCAGTAGCAAGATAGACCAGAATGCAATGCAGTGGCAAGATAGACCAGAATGCAATGCAGCCACAACAAGGACATGTTTTTACTAACTAGTATTGTCTCTCTCTCTCTCTCTCTCTCTCTCTCTCTCTCTGTCTCTCTCTCCACCTCCATTAAACCCTCAGCTGGAGGCGAGACGTTCAGGCCCTCCGGGATTTTCTGGTGTTTCATTCTGGGAAATCAGACGAGGCAGGTTGAGGGAAAGTGGCTTCAATAAAAACCACTTGAATGAGTTGAACATCACAGACAGTTACAGACTGATGAGATCTACCAGTGGGCGGGTGTTTCATCAGGCTGGTTTCAGTGGAGAGTTTTAGTGTCCCGTGATGCTTTCAGGGGCTTTTCCAGCCTGACAGGAATAAGCCTCTGGGGGATCCTTGTGTTTCTGGGGGTTTATTGTATTAAATGTGTTAAATATTGACACAAGCTATCCGCTACTCGCAGCTTCAATCGGCCTTCAAAACCCCATATCGACGAGCAGCGTCTATTAGCCCCGCCCCGGCCACGCTTTGCCCCGCCCATTGAGGTCACGCGTCAGACAACCAGAGTCAACTGCTGCAGGTGATGGGGAGTCGGTCCTCCGGGGGTTCAGGACCCAGAATCCGTCATCTTCTAATCCTCGTCCAGATGAAGAGAGACGTTGTTGACATGCATCTGCCTTCAAAGAGAAACGAGAGAGAAGAGTCAAACAAGACGAAGCAGCTGAATGGTGAATGGAGGCACGCTTAATCCCCCCCCTCCTTCTGCTCTTCTTCTACTCTCCTTTCGCTTCTCAGTCGTGTCCTGTGGCTGAATGTGTGTGTGGAGTCGGGCAGGGGGTGAGGGAGGGAGGAGGGGTGAGGGAGGAGAGGCAGGTGCTGTCCCCCCTCCTGCAGAGCTCCTCTATTGTAGTTCCTCTCCAAAAGGACAGCTGTTGGTCCTGCTGCCCCCCCGCCATGTTGGTGTGTTTGTTGGAATGTTGATCAGTCCGCTCTGATGCATTTGTGTGTGTGTGTGTGTTGTGTGTGTGTGTGTGTGTGTGTGTGTGTGTGTGTGTGTGTGTGGGGGGTCTTATATATCTAAAAAGTTCTGCAGCCTTGATTCACACGCCAAAACCAAAACTACTAGCACGGCCGGATTAACCCCCCTGGGGGCCCCGGGGCCCATCGATCGATCGATCAGGATTAAATAGCAAATTGATCACTTAAGTGATTATTGTGTGTGGGGCCTCTTTCATGGATTGTGGCTGAAATCAGTATCACCAACATATCTATACGTGAACACGGTACCTGTCGGGGCCCCTGGGGGCCCACCGTGGTCCGGGTCCCCGCGGCACCTGGCCACCGGGCCACCCGCCCGGTCCGTAATCCAGCCGTGACTACTAGGTTAGGTTTTCGTTAATGTTAAGGTGTTGAGGTGTTAAGGTGTTGATGTGTTGAGGCGTTGAGGCGTTAAGGTGTTAAGGTGTTGAGGCGTTGAGGTATTGAGGTGTTAAGGTGTTGAGGTGTTGAGGTGTTGAGGTTAATGTAACTAAAACTACTTCTAATGTTTTGGTCAAATAAGAAAAACTTCATCTGAAAATTAAAGTTTGTCTCGGTCGGGACTCGAACCCAGTGGGAGGTAAATGTTTGTCTCTGTTTTAACGCCAAACCACTTCCTGTTTCACTCACGTTAGCTCCGCCCCCTGCTCCACTGATGTGTTTGTGTCTCACCAGGCTCGTATTGATCAGGACTCTGTTCTGGTCCTCTCATCCAAAATAATCCCTCATTACTTCTCCCTCCCTCCTCCCACAATCCTTCACTCCATCCTCCCACCTCCTTCCCTCCCTTCATCCCTCCTCTCATTCTTCTCTCACCTCTTTTGTTGGCTCGTTAAATGCTCTACCATCCCTCCCTTCCTCACACCCTCTCTTAATCCCTCCCTCCTTTCTTCTGTTGACTTGTTGAAGCCTCCATGGGTCCTCCATCCCTCCATCCCTCCACTCCTCTACCCCTCCATCCCTGAATCCCTCCATCCCTCCTTTTTTTCAGCTCTCCTTTCATGGCAGATTGGAGTTTTAGTTCTACCAACATTTCTGGGAGACAGAGCTGCTCTGGAGGCAGAAATAATCTCATTGGTCGAGTTAAACCTCAGTGGGCGGAGCCAAAGTGACCCAGTGGGAGAGACCAGAAGAGATGAGGTAGACATGACATGTTTTGATTCATATTTTTAGTTCCTTTTTTGCCATTCAAGTTCGCCAGTTAGCTAATTTGCCCTCTGTAAAACTGGTTCTTTGGCTCCGCCTACTGAGGTTCAACTCAACCAATGAGATTACTCCTGCCTCCAGAGCAGCCTCCATCCCTCCTTCCCACCTCCCCTTCCTCCCTCCCTCCATCTCCCTCTCTCCTCCTTCCACCCTTCCCTCTCTCCCCCGACCTCCATCCCTCCATCCCTCCCTCCTCCCTATCAGCTGACCTGTTGAAGCCCCCCCCCCCCACCACCTCATTATTCCTTTCTCCATCATCTTTTGCCCCATCTTGCCCCTCTCTCCCCCCCTCCATCCCCCTCATCCAAAAGCTCCAGGGGTAACAAGCGTGTCCGGGGGTTCAAGCAGCCCCCCAGCAGCCCCCCAGCAGCCCCCCAGCAGCCCCCCAGCGCCCCCCGGTGGGTCGACAGTCTGCCCTTTTGTCTCCCCCCAGAGCCCAGATGCCTCCCCTCCCCTCGCCTCCATCCCATCGGTATGACCACATCGGCATCAGTGGAATGGCACTTGGAATTCTTTTGTGTTGGGTTGTTTAGTCTCCCCCATGCCAGCAGGCCTCCCCCCTCCTCCCCCATAATTCAATCAACTCTGTAGAAAAACACACAGCCTGGATAGGAGCTCCATTGTGTGTCTACAGACGGACAGACGATGAGTTCATAGTTGTTTTATTCTGGTCTGATCCAGAATGGAAAAGTTGACTTTGTTGTATTTTAGTATCTGGTTGGTTCAGGTTCACACTGACCAATCACAAGCCAGCCAGAAGTCCCATGACTCTCCAGCAGCTGGTTGATTGGTTGAGTTTTGGTAACCTGTCATCCCACCAGGTTAGAGAGTCCAAACCAACCTGCCCATACGGAAATGTAATATATGACATACTGTATATGCCCCTGTATCAGCGAGCGATATTGCCATATATGTTACATATAAGGCGATTTATTATTACCACATACATACATCCTCTGGATGTATGACGATATAGGTTTTAACATATATGAAATATCCATAGTAAAATTTGTATATGTACATATATAAAAAAATTGTATTGTATGAATTTGTATATGGTATTATATGTTGCAACCATATATGTTAACAATATATGTTTAATTTATATATTTATATATGTTTATTAAAACAACATATATAACATGAACATATGCCTCTCCTCGTTAGTACGGAGACCGGGGTTCAATTCCCCGACGGGGAGGACTCTCTATTTATATGGGGCGGCTGTGGCTCAGGAGGTAGAGCGGGTCGACCTCCAATCAGAAGATCGTAGGTTCGATCCCCGGCTCCTCCAGTCCACATGTCCCGATGGTCAGACCAGCACCTTGCATGGTAGCTCACTGCCATGAGTGTGAATGAGAGGCATATACTGTAAAGCGCTATAAAAATGCAGTCCGTTTACCATATGGGCTAGACATATATGTACATAATTTGCTATGCATATATGTGTAATTTGTATATTATACAAATACATATATGTTATATGTATAAATAATTATATACGTGATATATATGTCACAAAATGCATTATACATACATAAACATATATATTTGTATGGGCTAGACATATATGTCATATATGAAATTTCTAATAGGTTTCATATATAGTTTGTACATACATGTACATATATGTTTTTCCTTCATATGTACATATATTTCATATATGGAAATTTACTATATGTACATATATTACATTTCCGTATGGGTGGTTCCAGTCTGTGACTTGATCTACCATGATGGACTTGTCTGCTCTTCTCTGGTGTTCATACCAGTTAAGAACACATGAAGAAACATCTGAACATGACTGACCAAGTCTCCTTCTACCCATAATGCCTTGTGTTCTGGGGTGGTTTCCTGTAGCTGGTTGGATCCCGTTCTCTCTCCTAACGAACCACCACAGTTCTCTTCTACCCATAATGCCTTGTGTTCTGGGGTGGTTTCCTGTAGCTGGTTGGATCCCGTTCTCTCTCCTAACGAACCACCACAGTTCTCTTCTACCCAGAATGCCTTGTGTTCTGGGGTGGTTTCCTGCATAGACATATATACATAGACGCCGCATTGACTGCTTCTGCCCATTGCTACGATACGTAAACGTCGCCGCCATATTGGTTCGGGACAAGACTGGCCTGTAAACAAATACAAGTAAACGGGGAGCTGCGGTTTTTCTGGATGAAAAGCACTATAACGTTTACATTTCTCAACCGATTTCAATGAGTCCTTTTTTATATTCACGGGTTTATGATCTACGTGGAGTAGAAAAAAGTTTTGTCTCCAGTTACGTATATGCTTTTCACACTACACTTAACTCCGGGCTAACGTCTTTCTTAACCCTGGGTTAAGGACGCATTTAACCCCGGGCTAAGCAGCGTTTCACACTTGCATTTTTGAAAGAGGGTTAACACCGCTTTTAACCCTGGGTTAACAAACCCTGCTACGAAGCAGGGTTAGCACCGCTTTTGTGGTGCTATCCCCGAAACGCGGTGCTAAGAACAATAGTGTGAAATGTTGTGGGGTTAGAATGTAACAGGGGTTAGAATGTAACAGGGTTAGAATGTAACAGGGGTTAGAATGTAACAGAGGTTAGAATGTAACAGGGGTTAGAATGTAACAGGGGTTAGAATGTAACAGGTTAGAATGTAACAGGGGTTAGAATGTAACAGGGGTTAGAATGTAACAGAGGTTAGAATGTAACAGGGGTTAGAATGTAACAGGGGTTAGAATGTAACAGAGGTTAGAATGTAACAGGGTTAGAATGTAACAGGGTTTAGAATGTAACAGGGGTTAGAATGTAACAGGGTTAGAATGTAACAGGGGTTAGAATGTAACAGGGTTAGAATGTAACAGGGTTAGAATGTAACGGGTTAGAATGTAACAGAGGTTAGAATGTAACAGGGGTTAGAATGTAACGGGTTAGAATGTAACAGGGGTTAGAATGTAACAGGGTTAGAATGTAACAGAGGTTAGAATGTAACAGGGGTTAGAATGTAACAGAGGTTAGAATGTAACAGGAGTTAGAATGTAACAGGGTTAGAATGTAACGGGTTAGAATGTAACAGGGGTTAGAATGTAACAGGGTTAGAATGTAACAGAGGTTAGAATGTAACAGGGGTTAGAATGTAACAGGGGTTAGAATGTAACGGGTGTTAGAATGTAACGGGTGTTAGAATGTAACAGGTTAGAATGTAACAGGGTTAGAATGTAACAGGGGTTAGAATGTAACAGGGTTAGAATGTAACAGGGGTTAGAATGTAACAGGGTTAGAATGTAACAGCGAGTTAAACATTAGCATTAAACGTGAACCCGGGGTCTACAAGCTTACAGTGTGAAATCCTGAACACTGAATACCCGGGGTCAATTGTTAGCCCAGGGTTAAAGAAAACTAGTGTGAAACGTGAGATAAATTAACCCAGGGCTATTATAACCCAGGGTTAAAGTTAACCCTGGGCTAACATATTCAAGTGTGAAAAGCCTATTAGTTAGGCTATAATCGCTGCTAGACGCTCAAGAGAGCAGTGTCAACGTTAGGCTCACATGAACTGAATTACTTACGTGGTGGAAAATAATTCATTGTCATAAGGCATTGTAAAAACTCAGGTTTGTCAAGCATGGATTTGGCTTATTTTCCTTGATTAATACTTGTGGAGACGTCTATATATAATATCATTTAATGTACATGAAATGTGTAGAAAGTTATTTTTCTGTCCATGTCCCCATCATTTTAGCTTTTCTTGTGCTCCAGGTCAGAACACAGCTCATTCACTTTGAAATACTGGGGGGGGGAAATCTAAATAGCGCATTTTTAAGTACTAATAATTGACCATCATTGAGAAAAATGGAACAAAATCGGCAAATACAAATTACAATAGTGAGACACTGGCAGTCAGTCTGCTTTCTATATTTTTATAGCAGTGAAAGGATACAGATATACTCCAAGACACACAATTACAGACAAAGACTATTATAAGATAAGATACGCCTTTATTGATCCCCAGAGGGAAAATAAAGAGGGAAAATTCAAATGGCCTATCGAGATTTTCATCTATATTTATATATCTATATTTCTCAAAACCGATTTTTATGACAAGCTACTCGTTTCGGCTAAGCGGCTGACATATTATGAATCTGACTGTAGTTAGCTGGCTAGCTAACCTTTCTCACACTTTGAAGGTTTCCCAAAGAGAAAGAGTTGATACACAGCGATTATAGCCTAACTATCGAGATTCTACGTAACTGGAGACAAAACCTTTTTTTCTACTCCACGTAGATCATAAACACTTGAATATAAAACGACTCACTGAAATCGGTTGAGAAATGTAAACGTTATAGTGCTTTTCATCCAGAAAAACCGCAGCTCCCCGTTTACTTGTATTTGTTTACAGGCCAGTCTTGCCCGGTCCAATATGGCGGCGACGTTTACGTGTACGATCCACAGGCCAATGCGGCGTCTATGTATATATGTCTATGTCCAAAACGACCGTTTACGGGACACATATCAGAGGCATACAAAGGACATTTATTGTGTTGTTTTTACCCAGACGGCGCGAGTTTGACTCCCGGTATGGGAACTACCCTTTTACCCTGAACACCGGTAATTTATCACTTTCCATCATTTTTGGGATTTTGCGACCATTGTCATTCGTGTCCTTACACATCTTCTGATCTAGTCATCAGGTCTGACCTGTCAGTCATTCTCTGAATGAATATTGACTCATTGACTCAAATGATGCATGCAAAATGCTATTGGATTGCATCTTCATGTTCCACTTTGCATTAACATTTGGATTAAGTTAACTATACGCTTCCATAGTTTGATGGCGAGAGAGTCTGTCTCCATATCTGTGCTGTTGGAAAGAAACATTCCACTTCTACTAACTACATCTGAATAAAAGCTCAAATAAAAGTGAATATATACTACTGCTAAAACACACAACTGACAACAGTGAATTTGTTTTTTGAGCGACTGGGTTTATTTAGTGAAAGACAGAGAGAGACCCTGGACAGGTCGCCAATCCATCACAAGGCCAACACAGATTGACTGTCAATCACTTTCAGGGCAATTTAGAGTCTCCAATCCACCTGACCTGCATGTCTTTGGACTGTGGGAGGAAAAAGGAGGACCCGGAGGAAACCCACGCCAACACGGGGAGAACATGCAGACTCCACACAGAGAGGAACCATGTCCTTCTTGCTGTGAGGCCACAGTGCTAACCACTGGGCCACCGTGTCGCCCACAGGGAGACCTATGAAGGTTTCTGCTAGCCAAACACCTGAGAACGTCATGGTGGCTTTTACATTCGGAAAATATTCACCCACCCGTTAATCTGAAGTCAGAGAAGCAGCTGCACACTTGAAATATATTTGCTCAGATTTAATCACTTGGGCATCAAATTCTCTGCAACAAGTTTACGTACAGATTGAACATTTGAAGACGCCATCTGAGAAGTTGCAGTGGCAGATTCAATTTGTTCTGCCAAGTGTAAGTTTCAAGTGCGGCTGCTACCACATTCATTCAGATGTTCACTTTTACATCTGTAAATGTTTTCTGTCTTCAATCACGCGTGGGTGGATATTTTCTGAGAGTCGTTCTCAGGTGTTTGGCTAGAAAACCTCCATAGGGAACTTCACTCCACATCTTCGGCTTTGGTCGCACAGCAGCAGAATGTCCTCATCCACCTTCTTCTGCTTCGTCTAGGGCTTGCTGACCTCTAAAAATCAAAAGAGGACAATAAAGTGACCTTGTTGGAATCAACTACAGTGTGGAAGGACTTGACAATTCAGACACAAGTGGAGGTGAATGTCCTACCAGATGTGGAGTGGACCAGGTCATTGTTCAAGGGAGGACCTGCAGGGCTGCTCAGGGGAACCGAAGGGGTGGCCACAGTGGCAGAGTCCACAGTGGGGCTTGCTGTTGGAGCACCAACCTGTGAGGAGACCATTAGTACTATGAACAAGAATCACATTCATTCCTGGTTGAGTCAATTTTTCATTTTTCATTCAGAGATTCCTACCTCTGTGGTGTCCAGTGATGGAGTCCCCTCAGTTATCACAGCCAGGTGTTTTTATCCAGGAGTCCAGAACCACCTGGGGATAAACACACACACACACACACACACACACACACACACACACACACACACACACACCATTTTAAGTTCAAGTTTCTAAGAGCAGTATTTGTATCTCCATTGTTTTTGATGTCATTTGGCAGAGACCAATATGTGCTCAAAGTGAACAAGTCTGTCCTGATATTGGTGATCAAAAACTGCACTTCTAGCGTACTAATGCCTTTTGTCATCAAATCTTGCAAATTTCACATATGGATGCACATGGTCCCTGATTTGCTCACATTATGGCCTAACTGGACCATTTCCCTCCTCTTCCACCCTCATCTGAGGGGTGAGTGGAGCTCCGGAGGAAATAATCGTACCTAATTTGGGGGCAGTTCCTGTCCTGTTCAGGTTCCCCATCACTCAGATTGGGGGCCATGTCTGAGTTAGGGTGAACCAAGATGGCACCTGGCTGTGCTTCAGTGGAAGTTCCCCTAGCGCTGGTGAATGAGGACACATGCAGTTAACATATACTGATACCTCAAATTTGTTGTAGGTGAGTGAATGAATAGGTGAATATTTTCTGAGCGTAGTTCTCAGGTGTTTTGCTAGAAAAAAACCTACATAGAGACCACAGGTCTCACTCCCCAGGTGAGGCCACAGGTCTCACTCCCCAGGTGAGGCCACAGGTCTCACTCCTCAGGTGAGACCGTGTACGAGCCAGAGCAGCAAAATGCCCTCCTAAACCAGGAGAAGAAGCGTCTGACTCCCTTCTTCTTCTTCTTCTTCTTCGGCTTGCTGACCTCTAAAAACCAAAAGAGGACAGTCAATGCCTCAAGTGACCTTGATGGAATCAACTACAGTGTGGAAGGACTTGACAATTCAGACACAAGTGGAGGTGAATGTCTTACCAGCAGTGTGAGCAGCGTTTGTGTCAACCAGGTTGTTGTTTTCTATGACAACCTGGTTCACAGCAATGGCGGGGTCAGCAACAGAGCTGCTCAGGGGAACCGAAGGGGTGGCCACAACAGCAGAGTCCACAGCGGGGCTGCCCAGGGGAACCGAAGGGGTGGCCACAACAGCAGAGTCCACAGCGGGGCTGCCCAGGGGAACCGAAGGGGTGGCCACAACAGCAGAGTCCACAGCGGGGCTGCTCAGGGGAACCGAAGGGGTGGCCACAACAGCAGAGTCCACAGCGGGGCTGCTCAGGGGAACCGAAGGGGGGGCCACAACAGCAGAGTCCACAGTGGGGGACACGCTCTTGTTGGAGGACATGTCTGGCATTGGCTGAACCAAGATGACACCTGGAGTGGAAGTTCCCCTAGCGCTGCTGAATGAGGACACATGCAGTTAACATATACTGCTAGCTCAAATTTGTTGTACAGGTACATTCAGGTACCTTCCAAAAGGACAAACTCACAGTTATGCTCATAGCCAGGAAGCAAGACTTCCCACTGGACAAGCATGCCAATCAATCAATCAGTTGATCAATTGATGAATCATTCACCTACAGCACCTACCCTTGTCTGATAACCGATGTGCAAAGCAGCAATATAAGGACTCACGCCACACATCCAAACACACACACTTACTGAGAGCTGTGGTGGGAGCTGCTGGCGAGGTCGCTCATTGCGATGAATGGATGTGCGAGGATTTCACTTGGTGTGATCCTCTCACTGGCATCCATCTGGAGCATTCGTTTCAGGAGGTCAACAAACTGCCTCCTATCAGCGACCTCAGCCCTGTCCTCTTCCTTCAGGTCCAACTAAATTACCAAATGATGAGAAAAGTCCAACAGGAAATCAGTGGAATCATCTTCCTGACTCACAAAAAGGTTGATGGAAGTCATGAATTCAACCAATGCCATGTCTTCAGCAGCTACCACCTACTGGACTACCTACCTCTGTCAGCTCATCCAGAGATCTGAATGAGTAGCGCCTCTTGTCTGTGGACAAGCCGTCATACTCCTCTGGTGTCTAAAAGAAGGTAATGTGTATTTGAAACATCTTATCACTTTAGATGAATCACTGATTGATACTGACAATAAATATCCTCAAATAGAGAAGAAAATGTTCAAGAGAAAATTATATTTGGTCAATAAAGTGGTGTTGTGGTACCATGAGCCTCCAGCCTCCAGCCCTCCTGAAGACGAATAACTCCTTTGTTCTACTCCCAGCATTCAGGAGGTGGTCCGCTGGCTGACCCAGGAGGTCGATGATGAATCGCATCTGGAGGCAAAACACAGGATCACATCAGTCTAGACTATCAGGACTCCATATGGTTTTATTACTTGTCTGCTGTGATCATCATCTGCTGGTCTTAGAGTAGCTACTGCTATCAATAATTAAGGGTTCGTGTAGAAAGGGAGCAGAGTCCAGCTATAGTAAGGTACTGACCACATCATATTCACTCTCCCCAGGGAAGAGTTTTCTACAGATGAACAGCTGCGACATCATGCAGCCCAGAGTCCACATGTCCACGGCCTCAGAAAACGGGAGCCCCAAAAGGATTTCTGGAGACCTGAGTGTGGAAGAACAGCAGCACACCAAATCAGAAACATTGTCGTGCTTTGAGGAATAATAATACAACATGGGGAAACATGGTAGAAATGAAACAAGGAGGCATCAGTAGGAGAATGTCACAACAGCTGAGACTTATGTAGCCCTGAATTCAACATTTGTCCTCACCGGTATGGACAGGAAACACACACCCTGCTATGTATTTACAGTAGAAGTGAGAAACTGAAAACAATCTCCAGTAGATCTCACCTGTATTCAAGGGGCTGAAGTATAGAGCCTTGCTTAGCTTCAGTCCTCAGAAGGGCCACGCCAAAGTCTATCAGCTTCACCCTGAAGGGCTCACTCCGACGATCCACCAGCATGATGTTGTCCATCTTCAGATCTGTGTGGATCACTCCGATGCTCTTCAGGGCCTTGAATGCTGTGGCCATCTGCAGGGACAAAGTCGGTCATAGAATATAGAGCATGAACTACAGTGGAACATTCTGCAGCTTTGAATTTACTTCTTGTCTGATGGCATCTGTACCTGTTGGATGATGGACCTTATGACATTTAGTGGCAGAGGGTTGGACTTCCTCTGCTTCATGTACCCGTATAAGGAGATGTCCAACATCTCGAACACCAGACAGGTTAGACCGTTCATCTCGACGTCCTGATAGAACTTCACGATGTTGGTCTCATCCGCATCCAGACATCTGAGATGCTTCAACACGGACAACTAGGGATACATGACAAGTTTGACATGGTGATGTTATCAACAGGTAGTTTACGTGATACACAGACTAAATCTGACCAACAGAGCAGATGTAACATAATCTTTTGCATGACAGTAAAATCACCCACCTCCTTTTTGGCCTGATGGTTAGCTTGTTTACAGTTTGGCATCTTTATGGCCAGAATCTCCCCGGTGTCCAGTTTCTTACATTTGGCTACTTTACCAAAGGCCCCCTTTCCAAGGTAGTCCAGTATCTTATAGTTACTGGAGTTCCTGGGTGGACAGAGCCAGGGGAGACAGCTTGCCATGTTTACTATGGAGGAAAACTGAAAGGAAAATGGAGACATGGAGAGAATAGAGAGAAAATAGTTACTTCAATCCCTTTAAATATCCAATTAACACAATAGTTAACCTCTCAATGTTAACTTGTCATTCAACATTGAGCGTGTTCCTATCTGGTGTCAATGTTTAACATCAAGTTGGTAAATGTATTCTGCACTTTTACTGCTACACATATTAACTTAGATACTTTCCCAATATTTACCGTGCAGAGTAGAAATGGCTGAAACACTGGAGACGATGTAACACTCTACATGAAGGTCATGTTAGTGTGAACACAGTACATTACAGAAGACGGCTACTTTTAGTTGAGTCAAACCATTTTTCTGACCTTTCCTCAAGTCGGAGTTTGAAGAGAGAATATACTAGAAACCTGCTCAAGTCAAATCAAAGTGGTACCTGACTAAACAGATCTTTCACTCCTCTTTCCACCTCTGGTTGGAAGTTCCAGCATCACTGGACCTCAAACACTTTAAACACATTAAAGAGGAAAACCACTGACTTACCTAAATCACGTCGTTCTTCTTCCAGTCGCAGTAGTGCAATAACCAAAATCCACATCTAGCACGCATTATGATGCTCAACACGAGTTCCAGGACCTGATGATGTCATAATCCACCAAGCACTGTTGTTTTGATTTGACAATCCAACCAGACAGCATCCTCACACCAAGATCACATTAAGTCCAATAATAATGGAGTGATCTATGTACTCTCTGATAAATTAAGAAAAATAACGTTTCACTTCAATAGAATTGAGGAAAAAATGCACAAAGTGGGTGGGGTGTGGTGGTGGGTGACTTTCTCTTGCCACTATACCAAATGGATGGGATGATAGATGTGCTGCAAAACATCATTAATGATGAGTGTTCAAAATAGTGAATGATATCCATAAAGAGATTTTCATACAACTAATAGAGTAATTACAATTATTTCAATGAAAAAATCCAATACCTCTGGAGTGGATGAGTATGTGGTCTTCAGTAATGTAGGGCCTGGTTTCTATGTTGGAAACCTCAAATCCATTTTGATCAATGGTGGGGACAATGACTGATCCAACCAATCTGTGGAGTTGACATGTCAAACACACTTTAGATGTCTCAGTTAGTGAGGACAAGGCCACCGTCTTCTAAACCCAACCTCCTGCTGGGTCCCCACATGACAAGCATGTTTTAACCCATCATGTGATGAGATCTGAAATAAGGAACTAATATGTCTATGGTTTGATGTCAATAATAATGTTCATAATGTGTTGTCAATAATGTCTATGGTTTGATGTCAATAATAATTGTAGGACAAGTGTTTGGAAGTGTTATGGCCTACTATCTAAATCTGTTTCCATGTGTTCTCTATGTCCTATGGTTTCATAATATGTGAGGGGGAGGTCTATGACAGTGTAAGGGCCCCTCCTTTTTTTCCTCAGTTAGATCCTTATCTGTCCTGTCTGGTTTCACTGTAGTGAGGAGGAAGATCCACTGGCGCACATACAAAGTCATAACTTTTTTCTTCCACTTGATTTGAATTCAAAACCCAAGTTGAGGCTTTGAGACCCACTTCATCTCCTTCCACGCCTAGTCAGGGCCGCGGCAATTAACGTAGGACCCGGCATTTTTCTGGATTGTAAGTGTACGTAAACGCGCCCAATGGTGAGAAAACTGGCCGAACAATATAGCGGGAGCGGCGGTTGTTCGGTGAGCTATACGAATTGCTCCGTCAGATGAGGAAATCGGAGAAAGTGGAGCAGCAACAAGTTGCCGCGTCTGAGTTGGCTTAATCGCTGCTAGGAGTCCCAGGAGCAGGCAACATGGCTCACGAACTGGATACGGAGTGGTGGAAAAAGATCAGGCAGTCCCCTCCGGGCAAGCCACGGAGGTCCCGGTTAAGTCGGGAGCCGCCTGGAAGAATTACATTAGGGGTTGCGGATGTGCAAAAAATTCTGTCCATGTCTGCCATCATTTTTTTTCCTGGTGCCCCCGGTGAACACTAGCTCATTCACTGGCTGGGGGGGGACCAATCCTAAACACGCCGTTTATTGTGTTGAATAAAATGACCTCATTTGGGAAACTAACAATCCTCATCCTAGTGGACACTGTCAGTCCGCTGCTTTCTAATTGTAGCAGTGAAATGGCCAGAGTTCTCCAAAAACCCAATTACAGAAAGGACATGCAGAAGATAAAATGCCAGACCCAGAAGAAATACAAAAGGGAAAATTAAAGCGGATTTTTCTTGACACTATATTTCTCAAAACCATTTTTGATTGACACCCTACTCGTTCGGCTTTAACGCGACATAGTATGCAGCTGACTATATACGGTAGACTTCCACACTTGATGGTTTCCCATTGATACACACGTAAAAGTCGCGTTCTACGTCTGGGCAAACCTTTTTCCTGTAAACATAAACCCAAATAAAACGGGACTGAACGGTTGGAGAAAAGTAACTTATAGTCTTTCATTTCCTAACCGAGCTCCCAGTACTTGTTTTTTACAAGGTCTTCCCGACCTACGGGACGTTTTGAAAAAAAGCATTCGTCTATGTTAT
This sequence comes from Hoplostethus atlanticus, assembly GCA_034670405.1. Classification (NCBI taxonomy): domain Eukaryota; kingdom Metazoa; phylum Chordata; class Actinopteri; order Trachichthyiformes; family Trachichthyidae; genus Hoplostethus; species Hoplostethus atlanticus. Next base: position 1,394,632 of record JAXDDX010000104.1, read on the forward strand.
TGTTAGGCTTTCGCTGTACGCTAAGGAGTGTCAACGTTAGGCTCACATGAACGAACCACCACATTCACTTTCCAAATACTTTTGGGGGTGGAATTCTAATAGCGCAGTTGGATAACATTCCATCATTGAGAAAAATGAACAAATCGGCTACTACATAAAACTGCCAGTCAGTCTGTTTCTTGGTTTTATAGCAGTGAAAGGATACAGTTCTACTCCAAGAACACCACAATTCAGACCCCAAAGCCTTATTATAGGGTGAGTTTCCGTCTTTATCCGTTTGCTCCCCAAGGGCAAATCACCAGAGGAAAATTCCCCAAATGGCCTATCGGGTTTTCTCTATATTTATATCCCTAATTTCTCCAAACCGAAACCACAGCTACTCTTTCGCTAAGCCGGCTGTTTATGATCTGACTGTTTGCTGGCTAGCTCCTTTCTCACACTTAAGAGTGAACCACAGCCTTTTCAGCCTAACTTTGTTTCTCGTTTGGAGACAAAACATTTTTTCTACTCACGTAGATCTAACCCTTGATTAGTTCTCCACTGAAATCGAGTTAAAATGTAAACGTTATAGTGCTTTCCCATCCAGAAAACCCCAGCTCCCGTTTAGCTGTATTAGTTAACCAGTCTTGCCCACCAATATGGCGCGACGTTTCGTGTAGGAAAAAAAAAAAAAAAAAAAAAAAAAAAAAAAAAAAAAAAAAAAATGAGATTTTCAGGCGTCTCGTCGTTATCGGGGAATGTTTGTTCACTGGAGACCACAGCTAAGGAAACGCGCAGAGGTTGATAACCCACAAACACGCTGACTGTGAATGGCACTTGGTTTGATGTATTTGTGTACCTTTTAATTTGCAGAATAGGATCATAAATCTTTGAGATAGATTCCCTCATGGTGTTGAGCATCGTGGCAGTAATCCACTCTGTCTGTCTGAGCAGTAACCGTCTGTCTGTCTGTCTGTCTGGGTCGATCCTGTCTGTCTGTCTGGGTGAGCTGAGAGACCAACAATGGCTTCAAACAGCCTCGCTGCTGAACGGCGGCCCGGGAAGCGTGTGCGGCGTAGAGGGCGGTTGATGTTTTTCTTTTTTTTTTTTTTTCTTCCGTTTGATGAATTGATCGTCGCTGGCCGTCAGCCTCGTGTGAACTGATGAACGGGTGATTAATGTGCCAGAGACACGCAGCAAATCAATTTCTGGTGACCTGCCTTGTAGCGGTGACCCAGAAGGCAAGGCGCGTGGGAGGGGGGGGAGGGGCTGAGGGGGGGAGGGGCTGAGGGGAGGGGGTGGGAGGGTCTCAGGCACCTGCATTATATTACATTAGCTCTTATCCAATGACGGAGCAGGACCTGTGGACCTATAGTGTTTAGTTGTCCATCCCTGCAGAGAACACACACACACACACACACACACACACACACACACACACACACACACACACACACACACACACACACACACACACACACACCCCCAGCCGTAGTGTTAGCCGTGGTAGAAGCCCCCCCCCCCCCTCATCCGTCCTCCAGCGGCTGCAGACCGTTCATCCATCCTGAGGCTGAGGGACCGTGAAGCAGCAGACGGAGAACCTTACCTTCACCTTCACCGCTCGTTCTTCTCTTCCTGCTTCCTGCATGGTCCTGTTGCTGTGACTTCCTGCTCTGTGGCCGCTAGCCTCACCTTGGTAGCCACAACCAGCTCACTGGTGGCCACGCCCACAGCGAATGGTACACGCCCCAAAACGTCCTGAAACATCAAAAAGACAGTTTCTTTTATCTGTATTCATTTATTTATTATTTTTTTTGGTCAATTCTTTTCATTACTATTATTACTACTATTGTTGTATTTTGTATTTTTCTCCTTTTCTCTTCCTTCTCTGTCTCAGTGTTACACACCATGTTATGTCTTGTTCAGTTTGTCTTGTCTACTCGGTGTTTTCTTTCTGTCAACCCATAAAACCGTATTAAATAAACCACAAGACAGTTTGAGGTAAATGAAGGGACACAGACAGACAGACAGACAGACAGACAGACAGACAGAGTAGAACTGACCAGACACACTGACACAAAATCAGATCAGATCAGATCAGATCAGATCAGATCAGATCAGATCAGATCAGTCCTGGAGCCTGAAAAGAGAAAAGAGACATTTGGGTTTTCCAAGCAGAGTCAGGAAGGAGGAAGCCTGGAGGTTACTGACTGGGAGTGAAGGATCTCTGTGAAGGATCTCTGTGAAGGATCTCTGTGAAGGATCTCTCTCCCTCCATCACCGACCCGTCAAGGTGCCCTTGAGCAAGGTGCTTACCCCCCCCGCTGCTCCACTGCAGCTGCTCAGCCAACAGTTCAAGCCTTCGGCTGCAGCGGTCGACTCCAGACGGGGATGTGGGCTCGCACGTGAGTAACTGTGTGAATGTGACTCGGCGCTACCTGGGCAGAGTGAAATCACTCAACATCATCATGGCTGCATGCTGTGATGATGCGAACGAGGATCAGAGGTCTATCGCTCGTCTGCTGAAAGTAAAACCCCAGGATCAAATCTACATGTCAGTCTTATGAATTACAACTGATGTGATTGGTCTCTACTGTAATATTCCCTCGCTGTGTTGAGTAACACAACACACACTCCCAGCCTCGTCTCTTTCCACCCTGCTGCCTCTTGACACAAACAAAACAAAACACTGGACAAGACGTGAGCCGGGCCGGCCGGGGGAATCCAGGTGAAAGCGATTCTTTATCGATTCACCCGTTAGATCCACTTCAGTCGTGAAGGGGAGGAGAGGAGAAGGGGAGGTGAAGGGAGAGGAGAAGGGGAGGTGAAGGAGAGGAGAAGGGGAGGTGAAGGAGAGGAGACGTTGAAGAGGATTTTTAGTCCTCTTGACAGACGTGGGTTGTGCAGGATGAAGTGCAACTCAACAGCAGGAAGGAGTTGTAGTATTTTGCATAGGAAAGTCTCAACAGGGTCCAGGTCTCTCTCTGCATCCTGACTCACTCAACGCTCAGTGAGGCCTCGTGCTGCTTCGTCAGAATCACTTCGTTTTCCCGGGGACAGTGAATGCCTCGGCTCTGCACAGAAGCTGAGAAGCAGGTCATCTTCTGAGTTTGGAGTCCTGACGTGACTTTCAAAACCATCCAGTACAGCTGTAGCCTACTTGGCTGGTCTGACGAAAGAGGAGGAGGGGGAGGAGGGGGAGGGGGGGGGGGGGGGAGGAGGAGGAGAGGAGGAGGGGGAGGAGGAGGGCCATTTCTTTCTCTCTTCCTACTCATCTGTCTGTGTATGCCTCTTCCTCATCTTCCTCTCCCTCTCTCTCCCCCTGCTGTCCTCCATCATAAATTCAGGAAGATTAATATTTCATCTGCCACTTCACAGGGGGGGGTGGGGGGAGGGGGGGAGGGGCTTACTGGTCCCGTCTCGACACACACGTGTTTTATTATGGCGGCAACATCCGGCGGGGTGTTCTGCACTGGGAGTCTGGGTCCATCGGTCCAGACTGTGGCTGCTGCCTGACTAACCCTGGACCCTGAATACTTTCATTTCAGGGTCTCGTGGCGGCGGAGAGGGGTCGGAGGTGAACGCCGGGAGACCTCTGGACCGGCCTGGTGGCCCGTTGGGATCCACCCCGTCTCTTCTGTCTCTTTTCACTCTGGACGGTTGAAGAGACGTGATCCATAAAGGGCGTTCCTCTAGAAACCTGCTCTTAAAAACTAATTTCCGGTGAGTTCTGCACAGCGGCGTGTACATAACCTTTCACGGGAGGAAATGCAATATAGTTAATATGGAACCAGTCTAAAAAAGACGGGTATGAAATGAAATGAAACTTTTAAATATCAAACTGAACGCCACTGAAGGAGTTTCTTTATTTAGCAAGATAAATCCCATTTTCTAGCAACTAAAAATATAATTTTTTTAGATGATGTCACTTTTTTTAGCGTCCTTTAACTGAAATGTGCAAGTTGTTCTATCACTAAGAGTCGATGCTCAACTGTCTTCCTGTCGAGGTGGAGAACATTTAGAGAACCACTTCACTGGATCGGTGGCGTTGCTATTTTAAAACCACGACGTTCAGAAGTACTCACACGTTGAGTGGAAGAGATGCAGGTTTACAGGCGTCTCTCCAGGGTCTAGTAATTACTTCTCAGTGCAGTTTGGCATTTCTCTCATTTATTTTTACCATCTAAAGGAGCTCAACGTTTTATCTGCACCCGTTAAGAGAAGGAAGGAAGTGATGTTGAGGAGGTCTGATGGGAGAAACGCCCTTCAGACCGGTCATCTGCCCCTTGTAGCTCATCAGTGTCATCGATGCCCCGTTACAAACTCGACCTTGGTGTTTCAATCTGAAACAACGAGGGAATCTCATGACGACATCGCTGCTTGTGAAACAGTAGAAAAACAGGCTTGTTTATGTTTCCAGGCTGACAAACATTATTTTGGGTTCCCGTCACCTTCCTGTCACTGCTTGGATATTTTATCTCTCGTTTTCTGTCTTCTGGGGAATTTTTTAAATTTTTTATTTAACCTTTATTCAACCAGGAAGTTCCATTAAGATAAAACAAAAAAAAACATCTACTTTTTTGTACCTCGCATGTTAGGATTGTTCTGAGTTAACCTGGAAAATGAGACTGAGTAGGAGGTGTTATGTTGGAGATGGAGAGAGGAGGAGGTGGGAGGAGGTGGGAGGGATGGTGAAAGGCTACATTAAGGTTTTTTATCCCACAGAAAGGAAAACCAATCCTTCCTCTTTGAAACGACAACAAGAAAAGAAACCCTGTAATTCACTATTATGAAATCCGAGCCCTCTGATTGGCCGATTCTACACTGACATTATTCAATGATGAGGGCGGTAATGAAATGTTCCCTAATATCAATACCTCAGTTTTGTGTTACTATGGAAACGTTGATGGGCTGAACAACTACTTCATCACATTATTTATACTTGTTGTGACGGTCCGGTGATGTTGAGGTGAACGTCCTGACGGTCACCTTAGTAGTAATATTAGTAGTAGTAGTAGTTGTAGTAGTAGTAGTAGTAGTAGTAGTAGTAGTACTAGTAGTAGTAGTAGATGACTGATCAGTAGAATTACACTCTAATTCATGTTCAAGACTCCTTCCTGTCTTCTTCTTCTCCTTCCTGTCTTCTTGGTGAGTAAAGGAGCAGCAGGAGCAGCAGGAGTAGAAGGAGTAGAAGGAGCAGCAGGAGCAGCAGGAGTAGCAGGAGTAGAAGGAGTAGAAGGAGCAGCAGGAGCAGCAGGAGTAGAAGGAGTAGAAGGAGCAGCAGGAGCAGCAGGAGTAGCAGGAGTAGAAGGAGTAGAAGGAGCAGCAGGCTGGCTGGTGACCTGGGACCTGCAGGTTGATGTCAGCAGTAACAGAAGAACGACGGTCAGACAGCGACACCCAGTGGTGGTGAGACAACACTGCACTGCTCTCTCTCTCTCTCTCTCTCTCTCTCTCTCTCTCTCTCTCTCTCTCTCTCTCTCTCTCTCAAATCAAATCATTTTTTCTCTTTGTCTTTATCTCTCTGTTTTTCTTTGTCCTCTCCCCCCACTCTCTCTTCCTCCCTTTCTCCTCACCCTCCTTTTCTCTCTCCCTCTGCTGCTGTTTCCCTCCCTCCCTTCCACTCTCTCTCTCCCTTCTCCTCTCTCCCCTTTCTCTCTCCTCACCTTCTCTCCCCCCACTATCTCACTCTTTCTCTCCCACCCTCCCTCCCCCCTTCCTCTCTCTCACTCTTTTTCTCTCTCATCCCTCTCCCACCCTCTCTCTCCCATATCCTTCCTCTCTCCCTTACCCACTCTCACTCCCATTCTCTTCCTCCCTCACTTTCCCCCTCCCTCCCTTTGTTCTCTCTCTCTCTCTCTCTCTCTCTCTCCTCCTTCACTCTTCCTCTACCTCTACGCCCCCCTCCCTCTCTCTCTCAACCTCTCTGACTCCCATTCTCTCCCTCTCTCTCCTCACCCCCTTCTCTTCGGCTCTCTCCCACCCTAAGCCTTTCCCCTCCTCTTTCACCCACTCTCTTCCTCTCTATTCCTCCCTTTCTCCTCCCTCCCTCTCTCTTTCTTTCTCTCCTTCTCTTCCTCCCCACTCTCTCTCTCTCTCTCTCTCTCGTTATTAGCTCCTCCTCTCCAAACTTGACCTTCCTGGCCTCCTCTTCCTCCTCTTCCTCCTCCTCCCCCTCCTCCCTCCTCCTCCTCCCCCTCTCTGGGTGTATATAATGGGAGCTCCTCCACCTCCTCCGGCTACAGAGACACAGAAAGACCAATTAATTAAAACCACTAATAACCTTCCTCTACTGGGAGGCACTTTCCTCCTCATCCATTATTAATGTGGCTCTAGATGATCGTTAGCCAGGTGGTGTGTGTGTGTGTGTGTGTGTGTGTGTGTGTGTGTGTGTGTGTGTGTGTGTGTGTGTGTGTGTGTGTGTGTGTGTGTGTGTGTGTGTGTGTGTGTGTGTGTGTGTGTGTGTGTGTTACTACTCTATACTCTACGGGTGTGTGTGTTTGTGTGTGTGATGGCGGTACTCGTTAAGGGCTGACCGGTTGAGAGAGTGTGTGTGGGTGTGTGTTCATTTAATTTGGTGATGCTTGGTAAGAGCTGGCCAAGTGTGTGTGTGTGTGTGTGTGTGTGTGTGGTTAAGAGGTGTCTGAGTGGACCCCGGGGTGTTGGGCGGCGGGTGGGGAGGAGTTTGAAGCTAAGAGGTTAATGAATGTGTCCTGGCTCCGCCCACCTGGTTCTGGTGCTCTTTACACCTTTTTCATCAAATATGTCATTTCTGTTTCTAGGTCAGTTTGTTTCACGTTATTTCTTTAAAGTCTCTCAGTGTTTTGTCTTTGTGGTGTTATCATGAAACCACCTGGAGGCTGGATCTTCCTTGTTGGTAGAATTGATGAAAAAGTGCAAACTGAACTTACTGTTATTCACCCAGAGGAAGAGTCTTTTGTCGTCTTTTCTTCGTCTCCTAAAAAACAGGTGATCTCATGTTGTCTCGTTCTGTGATCTCCTCCATCTGACATGTTCCTCCTGAAACCCCCTGAGGAGCAACGAGGAGGCGACAGAGAGAGAGGAAGGATCCTGGAGGCTTGATGGGATCAATGTGAAGATGCTACCATGTATAATGGTAACCAGCTCCTTCTGTAGGGCTGCTGGCCTCGTGGTTCAATGGGGAAATACAACAGTGTTGAGTTTTCTGATGGTTCAGGAGAGTTAGATGAGTCTTATCTATCGTTGTGATCAGATCAACATGAGGTGATATGTGGTTGTTTCTCCTGAGTTGAATTGGAGAAACAGGAGAAAAAGTCTTTAGTCTCATCTTGGTGTTAAAAGATGATTTGTGTCTCATCATCTTGTTGGATGGTTTCCTGCGGGTAACGTCGTTTGACAGATTCCCACTGAAACACGTGTTAGAAACCAACTGATCTCAAGAATCCAGAGAGACATCGGTTCACTTTCCCCCACGCTAGCTCGCTACTGGAATGTAGCCTAGGTAGCTAGCTGTTAGCTAACGAGCTAGCAAGCGAAGCTAACTTCCCTGCTAATTTCAAGTAGTCGTAGTTGTTGTTCATGAGGTTGCTAGCTAATTTAGCTGTTATCTGAAGTCCTCACTGTGTTGAGGTTGTGCTAGTTTTGTGGTTATCATGAAGTTCAAAATGGCCTGCTGTGAGGTCAGGTGTTGGGGGAGGTGAGTAACTCTACCTTCTCTACCTTCATACTCATGTTCATTTGGAGGAGGTTGTCTGAATCCCCTCAGTGTTAAATCTGTCGCTGTTGTTGTTCCCATGACGACGCCGACGATGAAACTATAAGTTGAAACTATTTCAACGTTTAGCAGAAGAGCGTCTTCCAACAGGTCCTCCACCGCCTCAGCAGCAGGAGCCTGACCGGCGCCGCCCTCGAGCATCTGGTGCGCCGCTGGCCCGGGTGGAGGCGACATGCTGCTGTTGGTTTGGAGAGGAAGTTTGTTTTCAGTGAAACTCGCCGTCCTCTGAACCAGCACCGTTCCCATCAGAGTGCATGCTGGGTAAACTGACGGTGGCACACCAGAACACCCCCTGTGACTGATCCAGCTCTTTCTCTCTCTCCTCTTTCCTGTCTTTCATCTTCACTCACCATCAGTGATGTTCCAGAAACTCTCTCTCTACCCCCCACACACACACACACACACACACACACACACACACACACACACACACACACACACACACACACACACACACACACACACAAACCTTCAGATCGTTGCTTTATCTCTAGTTGCTTCCTCCCTTCCCACCATATTGGCTGAACCAAAAAACATGATGGAGAATTCATTGAGTGAGTAGCTCTTTGTTTTCCATCGTTCTGCAGCTGGGGGGGGGGGGGGGGGAGGGGGGGGGGGTGTACTAATACTGTTTCTCTGCTCTTTTCTTAAAACTCAGAGGGAGGGGAGGGGAGGTTGGGTCAGTGAGGGAGCCTGATGCTGGTCTGACTGGTCTTACTGGGAGAAGATGATGAGCACATGATCTGAGTTTAGGATCCTTCCTGTGGGAAGAGCAATAGTGTGTGTGTGTGTGTGATGTAATGAATCCTGGGCTTTTGTCACTAAAAGGTTGATGGATAATTTGAAAACTGTATCAGGACAAAAACAGGATCTCTTGCGCCCCCGTGTGGGCCCCTGTTCGTTTTCCTTCAAATTGATTTCCAACGTAGCTGACTCTCTCTCTCTCTCTCTCTCTCTGTCTCTCTCTCTCTCTCTCTCTCTCATCCAGAGGGAGTTTTATGTCTGGAGTTGAAACATGTGTCTTATTGTCTTATTCAGGTCAAAATATTTAACCTGTCTTCATCCAGCAAGAGGTGACTCAGCATCCTACTCATCTCAGCTCACTGGGAGCTGCCCAGTCCAACCACAGCCTCCTACTGGTGGCCATTGACCAGCTCCAGTGGAGATCCTGGAGGTCAAACTGCCTCCTCAAGGTCAGGAGGGCGTTGTTCAAGCCCAGTTCAGGCTACTGGTGGCCTCTCTCTCCTCAGGTGGTCAGACAACCCAGACATAAAGACAACCCTGTTCCTCCCTCCTCTCCTCCCTCCCTCTCCTCCCTCTCGGAGTCAGACTAATCCAATATGGCTGCTAATTCGATCACCCAGCAGCCTCCCTGTCTGCGGCCTAATGCATTACCACTACCTGACTAGGATGAAGGAGCTTCTGTGAGGAGACAGGAAATGGGAGAGATGACGGGCGTCTTTGAAGTGTGTTAGAAGAAGAAGAGGGGGGGGGGTTCCCGGAATAGGACGAGGAGGAGATGAAGAGAGACGTTGATCCTGACGAGAGGAGATCAGAGTCACATGCTGGCTGGGAGTGTCCCGCCCCCCCGGAGCTGTCAGGAAGTGAGATCAGAAGTGTCGTGTTGGCGGCGGCGAGGCCTCGTGCGCTACGAGGTGGCGAGGCTTGAGGTTTCACGGCAGGATGAGAGAGTTGATTCAGCGTCCTGTCACGCCGCTTCCTTTTCTGTCATTTCATATTTCGCTTTTTTTTTTTTTCCCATGCTCCTTTTCTGCTCCGCTCTGCTTCACATGAGTCGTTTTTCCACCGCAGGAACCATCCAGGAACTGATTGGTACCTGAAGAAGGGTCCTCTTGGATAGTTCCTGGACCAGGAACCATTGGGGCGGAGCTGCAGTACTGAACAACGCTGATTGGTCAATACAAGCTACGCTAAAATCGTAAGGTATTGACTGGCCGATATCTGATATTTAATAAAAGGTCAATATTGACCCAGTATTGTGGTAGAGCAGGAGGTGCCTTGCTCAGTGGCATCTCAGCCGTAGATGTTAAGGGAGGGTTTTACCTGTCCAGACCTTCCTAGTCGACCGGGAACTGATGTTTTTCTGACCTCTGACCTCCTGCTGTGCCTCCACGCTCAGATCAATACTTACATTCACACCTCCATCCTCCCCTACTCCATCTTCACATAGCTTTGTGATTTTAGCGTATCCATGGTTACCCTGTGTGACCCACCATGCTCGCCTACCCTCCCTGTGACCGTGGAGATCATCATCATCATCTCGCCGTGTGGTGCCGCCGCCATCAGGGGGCGCTGTGGTCTAGGTAACGGTCCCCGTGTCACGTGTGGCTGATTTGTCTGTCATTGTGTCGGTCCTGTGTTCAGCCAGGAGACTGCTGGCTTGTTGTCAGGTGTCAGGTGTCAAACTACCAACCACACACACCGAGAGGAGAATAAAATCAACTTTACTTCTACTGGCAAAGTGGTTCTGACAGTAGATACAAGGAGAAATGAGACGACACAATAAGACAAAGCAAACCGAACTGAACCGAACCACCAGTTCAAAGTAGAAATGTAAACATGAAATCCTTTCTATGTGATTTAAGATGACAGAAGTGGAAACTGCAGTAAAACAAGACATGAACCATTCGGTCTGTTGGTCTGTTGAACATTGATAATACAAAATGATCCATTTCAGATTTTTCCCAGGACAGACCCAGGACCCCCCAGGGTTCAGAACTACAGACAGACAGACAGACAGACAGACAGACAGACAGACAGACAGACAGACAGCAACATGGATTCATATCACCATCAGATTATTACTGTTGAGTGGGATGGAAGTTTCCCTCAACTCACTGAGCGTCTGTGTGTAGACAAGACGTTTCTAAATATCAAGAAATACTATAGTGTAGTAGTATAGTATAGTATAGTATAGTATAGTATACTATAATACTGTTAAAAGCAGTAAAACACTGATGCAGAAAACTAAAAATAAACAGTTAAAAAGTGCCTGAGACTTTAACACAGTACTGTGTGTGTGTGTGTGTGTGTGTGTGTGTGTGTGTGTGTGAATCAGTGTGTGTGTCTTGCCACTGATACCTGGTGAACAGAAGCATTCCCAACCAGGTTAATCTGACCACTCTCACTCCACCAGCCTGCCTGCTGTCACCAGCCACGCTGCAGCCGGCCTGCTGATTGGCTGTCGGCCTCCGGGCTCTATTGTGCTCTATTGCGGCCGTGCTTCTGTTGTCTCATACCTCAACAGCTGTAATGAGAGAGGGGGAGGAGGAGGGGGGAGGTGGGGGAGGCCTTTTCCCCTCCTGTAGGGAAGCTGTTGAACTTAATGTTTAATAAGCCACTGGACACAGAGGGAACCTGATCCTCTCTGGAGAGGGGAGGCGTGTGTGTGTGTGTGTGTGTGTGTGTGTGTGCGTGTGTGTGTGTGTGTGTGTGTTTATGCTTATGCACCCTCCGTGCACTCTTGTTTGTGAGTATCCAAGCGTGCTGTATTATCCTCTGGTCAGTGTGAATCAGATACACTGTGTTGATTGGGCTCCGTTGTAATCGGCTCTTTATTCAACTCAGGGCCGGCTAGTGTTTCTCCTCGGGGCCCGGTCCCCGGTCCCCGGTCCCGGCCCCGGCCCCGGTCCCAGCCCCGGTCCCCAGCCCCGGTCCCCGGTCCCCGGCCCCCGGCGAGGAACAGCTTCGTTTGTCACCTTGATTTAGAACATTTTTTAGGTCAAATGCTTTTAAAAGATCCTTGGATTTTATTTTTATCTCACCAGCTCAATTTCTAATGTTGTTTTCTCTCTTCTTTAGTGCTTTATCGTTTTTATACTTGTACATTTTATTTTAAAACTATAAAGATTATATTACTTATTTAACTACATTTCTGTTGTGATCTTGTGATCTTGTGACCTTTTGACCTTTTGACCAGTAGGAATTGCAATGACTTCTATAGAACGTTTCTACACAAGGCTCAGCCCCGCCCACCTCCTTGAGCTACGGTGGCCTGTAACTGACTCAAGAGGTCAGCTGAAAGGTAGATAGATAGATAGATAGACAGATAGACAGATAGACAGATTCTTCTTACTCTTCTTCTTCTTCTGTCATCATTTCATACAGTGGGATAGTAGACTTTAACTCCTACTAGCTAGCATCTTCTACCAGCTAGCGTCCTGTACCAGCTAGCGTCCTCTACCAGCTAGCGTCATCCTCTACCAGCTAGCGTCCTCTACCAGCTAGCATCCTCTACCAGCTAGCATCATCCTCTACCAGCTAGCGTCATCCTCTACCAGCTAGCGTCCTCTACCAGCTAGCATCCTCTACCAGCTAGCATCGTCCTCTACCAGCTAGCGTCCTCTACCAGCTAGCGTCCTCTACCATCTAGCGTCCTCTACCAGCTCGCGTCCTCTACCAGCTAGCGTCCTCTACCAGCTAGTGTCCTCTACCAGCTAGTATCATCTACCAGCTAGCATCCTCTACCAGCTAGTATCATCTACCAGCTAGTATCCTCTACCAGCTAGTATCATCTACCAGCTAGTATCCTCTACCAGCTAGTATCATCTACCAGCTAGCGTCCTCTACCAGCTAGCATCCTCTACCAGCTAGTATCATCTACCAGCTAGTATCCTCTACCAGCTAGTATCCTCTACCAGCTAGTGTCATCTACCAGCTAGCGTCCTCTACCAGCTAGCGTCCTCTACCAGCTAGCGTCCTCTACCAGCTAGCATCCTCTACCAGCTAGCAGCATCCTCTACCAGATAGCATCCTCTACCAGCTAGCATCCTCAGTCAGGAAACAGGTGAAATCAATGTGTCGTGTGTTTATGTTGCTGTAACTCTTGGAGGAAGCTGCCGCAAAACAATTCCCCAGAACAGCGGTTGGTTTTCCTGTTGGGAAAAGGGGCGAAAATGAACATTGAGTTCCAGCAGCTGCAGGTTGACTCACGCTCCGACGTTGAGTGCTGCACCTATTCCAGCGACCTTCCCTCTGCAGCCACAACGCCGGAGTCACTTCCTGTCTTCTGTCAATGCCCTCCCCCGCTGAATCACACCCCCACTCCCACGCCTTCCTCTTTTACTGGCTCTAATTTTCTACTCATCAGAAGTCGCCTTTTCCAGCTCTTGACCTTTGACCTCCTCGCTGTGTGTTGCTTGTTTGTCAGAAAGTATTTCACTCAGCAGCAAAGACAGAAAAACAGAAAGTAGAGAGAATGAAGATTTTACACCACAGATTGAAGACATCGGGGTTCGAGGCTGCAGCTGTAGCCGTCACCTGTGTGACCGTTGGTATCGGCCACCAGGTGTTTTGGCGGCCGGTCCTCTCGGCGGTCAGGCTGAACGGCTATTCTCCTGCGGTCACGTGTCGCTGCTGGCTGGAGCCGCCGGCCTGCCTCCTGTCCTGGGACCGGGATCCGGTTACCGGACAGCTAAAGCCTCTGATGTATTATTCATCTACTCATGTCAGATATTACAGGGCAACAGGATGACGAGGGGGAGTGGGGGGGGAGGGAGGGGGGAGGGAGGGGGGGGACGCCACGCACCGCTGTCCCACAGGGTCAGCAAGTGGCCACGAACAGGCAGGCTAGCAGGCTGGCACGTAAGTAAGTTGGCACACACACACACACACACATATACACACACACACACACACACACACACACACACACACACACACACACACACACACACACACCCTGAGGACTGTAGGGCTCTGTCTCCACTCTGTCTGTTGAGAAAACTTCTCCCAGCCTCCCATCTGTCTCCCTGTCCTCACCCTCACCCTCACCCCTCTGGGAACTCTGTCTGTCTAACGTTAGATGAAGGCAGTCCACAGTAGACCAGTAGACCAGTAGACCTTAGAGGACCCAAAGAATCTGCAATAGACTCCAGTAGACCCCAGTAGAATCCTGTAGACCCCAGTGGACCAGTAGACCCTAGTAGACCCCAGTAGGCCAGTAGACCCTAGGAGACCCCAGTAGACCTCAGTACACCCTAGTAGACCCCAGTAGGCCAGTAGACCCCAGTAGACCTGTAGACCTGTAGACCTCAGTAGGCCAGTAGACCCCAGTAGACCTGCAGACCCCAGTAGACCAGTAGACCCCAGTAGACCAGTAGGCCCCAGTAGACCCCAGTAGACCTGTAGATCCCAGTAGGCCCCAGTAGACCCCTGTAGACCCCAGTAGACCCCAGTAGGCCAGTAGACCTCAGTAGAGCAGTAGACCCCAGTAGACCCCAGTAGACCAGTAGACCCTAGTAGACCCCAGTACACCCCAGTAGGCCAGTAGACCCCAGTAGACCAGTAGACCCCAGTAGAACCCAGTAGACCAGTAGACCCTAGTAGACCCCAGTAGACCTCAGTGGGAGACCTGGAATTAGCGGTGCTTCCGTCGGCCCCGTGACTTGGAGGGGGGAGAGAAGAAGTGAGCAGGGTAAACCCAAGCTGCCCTCGGTGCAGGAAGCCCGGGGCAACAAGAGCCCTGCCTCAAAATACAAGGGGCAAAATGACAGTGGAGGGCTCCGTTACAAAGAGGGCCAGCGCTTTGAAGAGCTGCTCACAAAAGACCGACCACACACTCCCCCCCTCCTCCCCCCTCTCCCCCCTCCCTCCGATCAGGTTCCCATTATCGGCGGGGCCACACGGTGGAGAGGGCAGGAGGGGTTTGAAACGCCTGTCAGGAGCCACTCATCTGTGTCCGGCCTCCACGGCTCATATGTGGCATGATCACACACACACACACACACACACACACACACACACACACACACACACACGGGCATAAACTCTGTGTCCTTGCAGGTTCAAGCTTCATCCCGAGTCCTCTCAGGCTGAGTTAACTGTAAGAGAGCAAGCAGACCAAGTCAAGCAGCAGCTGCAGACAACTCGTTTGATTCAACCTACAGTGAGCACCAGGTGGGCGGGGCTTACAGCAACAGGGCCGTGCAGATAGGGTAGGTTGCCACTCACAGGAAAGCAAACTAAATGGACTTTCAGTGATACTTTCCTGTGATTGTGGAAACGCTCTGCTGCCTATTGTACTGTTCTATGTGGTAAACCCCACCCAGCTGGCACCTCAGGAGGATAAAACAAACCCCACAAGGTTTTTATGCCGCTTGACCCTGGGCTGAGTGACTGACTGACCAACTGAACTAAGTAACCGATTGACTGACTGAGAGCCTGTTACAGTGTGTGTGTGTGTGTGTGTTCAACTAGCTCCACATGTCCAGGCATGTCTCTCTCTCTCTCTCTCTCTCTCTCTCTCTCTCTCTCTCTCTCTCTCTGTCCCACAGTTGGCCTCTGTAATTAGGATCTGAGAGGGTGATGGCCGTGGTGCGAGACCGCCACACAGCTCACCTCCCTGTGGGCCCGATACCCCCGCCCCCAGCCTGACCCCGCCCCCACCCCTCAGAGGGTACAATACAACACAATGGGCTCTAGATGCTGATGGAGTTCAGTTTCACAATTTTCTAAAGCAAGATTATGAACAGCAAGACCAACAAGTTAAAGAGGTTCCTCACTGTGGTGTTCCTCACTGTGGTGTTCTTCACTGTGGTGTTCTTCACTGTGGTGTTCCTCACTGTGGTGTTCTTCACTGTGGTGTTCTTCACTGTGGTGTTCCTCACTGTGGTGTTCCTCACTGTGGTGTTCTTCACTGTGGTGTTCTTCACTGTGGTGTTCCTCACTGTGGTGTCCCTCACTGTGGTGTTCTTCACTGTGGTGTTCCTCACTGCTCTTCCCAGAGATCACCTGTCAATCAAACAGTGTGTCCAGTACTGTGACGTCTTTCTCCTTGGATTTCCTGTTGATGGAGTTTGAGTTCCTGTAGGTGGCGTTCTTTTCTTTGTCTGTTCAGCCACGGTGGCTAACGCTGCTCATGCTAACTACCCAGTTCTTCTTCTGTTGAAACGTAAAACGCATCACTTCCTGTCTCCAGAGGGTTTCTCCCGGTAAAGATCTACCTGACACCGGGTGTTGAGAACAGCAGATGGAGAAGCTTCATGATGGTTGAGGTTGATGATGTTGAGGTCCAGAGGTCAGAGTCGTTGGTATTTATCCTCAACCCCCTACTGATATATTATCATCATTTTCTGCTCTGGGGCACAAAATACTTATTGCCCCCGTCCCACTGCATCAACCTCTGGGGTCACGTAGGGGTCAAGGTCACCGCTACTCTCCCACCTCCATTTCCTGTCTCCATCCCGGCCTGTCAACAGCCTGTTCACACACCACACCTCGATGACTCACGGACTCTCCCTCCACTCCGGTCTGGTCCGGTCCGCGGAGGGATTCGGCGGCAGGTGACATCATGCTGGGTCCCTCGAGTGTTATCCAGAACAGCTCGTACCGCGGCGCTCCCTTCTCCTGTGGCAGGTGCTTATCAGGCCCGCCAGCCGGACCACTCCTTCACTCAGAACCGGGGCCCGGGGTGGGGTGGGGGGGGTGGGTGGGGGTGGGGGGTACCGTGGCCCGCTCCCATTTTCAACACCGCATTGTTGCGCCTGGCAGTGACTTCTGCCAGATTGAGATCTGCCGTTTCCTCCGGCTCGCCCTGCGCCACCCGGCGGGGACGTTTCCAACCCTGCAGTCCGTCACTCAATGCAACACAAAATGTCCATGTAATAACAATGCTGCTGCTCCCTCATGAGATCTTGGCCGGCGATAAAACACACACACACACACACACACACACACACACACACACACACGACCTTGGCTTCTTGACCTGCAGCTCTCAGAACATGCTGGGTCGTATCTGAGCTGTTGGGGGGGAAGTGAGGAAGGAAAGGAGGGCAGAGGAGAGGAAACAAGACAACAAGGAAGAAGAAGAGCGAGCGAGGAGCGCCGGGCCAGCTGTCTGGAACCGGCGGAGCGTCCCGGCAGACCTGGGATCAGATTTGATCTACAAATCATTTTTATGCCACCTAGGAGAATACCTGAACGTTTAGACAATCAAAGGATTTTACTGTCATTTTACTTTTCTGTGATTGACAACACACACACACACACACACACACACACACACACACACACACACACACACCAGACAAACCAGCTACTTTTAAAGGTTAAAGATCATTTTCTGTGTAGAACCAGAAGATACACTGGAAACAAACCAGCATCCAGTCTCAGATTCAAACTGTCTTATTGTTTATTTTCCGTTGCAGGAGCCAGTCGGTCCTGATGCAGCAGGCCCCCTCCCCCCTCCCCCCCCGAGGAGGCGTAGTAACAGGCCTGTGTGACTAATGGATGTAGTGGATCTAATTTAAAGGAGGAGAGTATCAAATCCACACGTGCACAAAGACATTAAAGAAAATCCTCTGGGAGCGCCGGGGGTTTGATCCCCGCCGCCCCTCCTGGGACGCCGAGGGGCTCATTATGGAGAATGGAGTCTGGGGGGCCCCCTTCTAATGCCCCCTTCTAATGCCCCCTTCTAATGCCCCTGTAATTTATCGAACTCAACGTTGAGTCTTCGCCGGGTATCACGTCTCAGACAGGAAGTAGAGATGGTGTCTGAGTTACTGTAAATATCTAGAGGGAAGAAAAGACTCAATTTAGTTTCTGTTCAGTTCTACTCAGTTCAGTTCAAGTCTTCACTTCCCTACTGCGTTCTACTGCATTCTACTGCGTTCTACTGCGTTCTACTGTGTTCTACTGCGTTCCCTCTGAGGTGTGAGCGTCAGATAAACACCCTAAAACATGAATGTACTGGTCACAAGTTAACCGCCACCATAAACTGAGAGAGAAAAACAAACGATAAAAGCGACAGACTGTCAGGATGTTCTTCATCTACTCAGCGTTTCCTCCTGACAGACTCACCTGCTGGTCATTACACCATCAGAACATTATCAGCATTACATCCAATACATGCACTCTGAGGATGAACGGTAAGGAGTCACTAGAAATACGTTCCTCTCCATCAGGATGTATGGTTTACTTCTCCCATCTCATTCTTGTCTCTTTGACAAACCATCAGTAAAATCTTCAGGATCGATGTTTAAGTTAAATTCAGTATTAAGATCTGAGGGAAGAAATCTACCGATGGGGTGAAAACTGTCCTGGAAACCAGAAAGTTTCTCCCCCGACTGGCAGATTTCTTTCACTTGTTTTTAGATTTCAAGACTAAATTCTTGTTCAGATTTTCTTTGCTGCATCGTCTGATTCAACATGTCTACTCTACTCTACTAATGTTATTTACTGATGCATCAGGACACATGAACGCCTCCACAGTAGAATAACATGCCCAGTGGAAGAACACCTCCTAACTGCCTGTGTGTGTCTGGTGGTGTACAGCACGGTGTGTACGGTGCAGTGATTTGCGGCGTTGAGTCGTTATGACTTTATGGTTTATGGTTTCCACGCCCTGCTGCTGTCAACAGCGCCACGCCCGGCGTTCCCTCTGCACGCCGCGGTCGGATATTTTCTCAGGAGGTGGGCACCTGCCTCGGCTTCCTCGCTGATTGTCTCCAGGACCCGGGGCCTCCGCGGGCCGGACTGAGGTAACGTTTCCTTGCATTATGGTCGCAGAATAGCTCCCCTTGTCCATTGTGCCGCACGTTAAAACTCCTCATGGAATCGTGAACAGTGGGAATGACGGGGGAAAGTGGAGGAGGGAGGGAGGGGGGGAGGAGGGGGGAGATTCCGGGGAATTCCAGCAGCATTCCGATTGTCTTCCTCACTGTTTTTTTCCAGTGTAATCAGTCAGCTCGGTGGCTGTGCTTGATGCTTCCACTTAACATGAACAACAGCCTCCACCACAGATTCACCAGCATGCACAATATCTATATTGATCTATATGATTTATAACTCAGAGAGGGAACGTGTGTCTGTTCATTCAACGTGTCGCTGGTTACAAGCAGTATTGACTTGATGTTAAACCACATCTCAGTCTAGTTGTGACTAAAATGTTTGTTGTGACTAGTCTAGTCTAAAGTGCATGATGTTGGTCCCTGGAGACGAGCTCCTCCTCCTCATGCAGCTTGTTGGTTTGGCAGCACACTGCAGGTCTTTGTGTTTCCACTTGAACTGAATTGTCAGTTATGGCAGTTTGTTGATATGTTGTTAACATGGTTGTTATCTGAAGGCCATCAGATGCATTGATCCACATGTTGTTGCTATTTGGTTTTGCACGAGGCATTCTGAACAGAAGTCATGTTAGCAAAATCATCTGCAGCATGTTCACTTTGATCATACAAGTTAAGATGAAATCAAGATGATGTCACTTGATTCAAGAAAATCCCAAAAGTTTGCAATGGAAATAAGTGAAATTATCTCACATTCTCACATTTCTCACATTTGTTTTGAGAAAATGTTGAATTTTTGACTCCATTCAAGACTAAATTACTGGCTAAGACCTTTTTTTTGCAGACTGGTCAGGAGAGCCGCACGAGGAGAAGCATGGTGCCCTGAAGGGAAGGGATCCCGGGAGGAACAAAAAGCTGCTAACAATAAACACTTTCCACTCATGGTATTTTGGGAGCAGCAAGCAGCTTGGAGTGGCTGTCATATTGGGTTTCAGGACGATTAGAGCAGGAATCCTCCGACAAAGTGCCTCTCTGCTGGAGAGCTCATCATCTGAGGGAGGACGGAGACAAAAGGAAGAAGACAAATAAACAAGATGGCCGTCTGAAAGGCTTCTTCTCTGTGTTGACAGTAAACAGAGATCAGAGGGAGTGTGGAGAGCAGGGAGCAGTGATGGAGGGCCGAGATCAGCCTGACCGAGACGAGAGGTTTACCCTGGTGCATGCATCCATCCATGCATCCACCCATGCATCCATCCATGCATCCATCCATGCATCCACCCATGCATCCACCCATGCATCCATCCATGCATTTTCTAGCTTCATATCCAGGTCAGGGTAACGGTGGCAAGAGGGCAAGCAGATCAGCCAAGGCGTCCTTTCCCCCAGACCTCCAGTGTGTCCTGGGTCGCCCCGGGTGTCCACAGGAAGCTCCACAGGAAGAGGCCTGGGTGGCATCAGACACCCAAACCACCTCGGCTGGCTCCTCTCAATGTGGAGTTGTCGTGGCTCGACTCCTCACTTCGTCACTAGGAGCGAGGCCGGCTGCCCTGCGGAGAATCCTCAGCCACATGTATCTCATTCTGTCAGTCACCACCCAGAGCTTGTGACCACACCGATGGAAGTGGTCAATGTCACTACTGAATACGACCCTCATCCCTCATCCCTCATCACGCCCCGCTTCAGTGCACATCGGAGATCAAGGTCAAAAGGTCAGCAAACAGCAGAGCTGACCGAACGCCGTAACGCCTCCAGACCTTCCACAGCAGATGAGTGAAAAGAAATAAGACCCAGGCAGAAAGAGTTCTTCTTTTCACGAGAGTCCGATCGGGTCCAAGTAGAGGAGGAGGAGGACATGGAAGAGGAATGGAGGTGCTTGGACCGGCTCCAAGGCTCCGGGACCTCCAGGACCTCCAGGACCTCCAGGACCTCCAGCTCTCCTAACGTACCTGCAGCGTTCATCAATGGAGTCTTAAATCATCAGGAGCAGCTGGAGTGGAGTTACACTGACACTAACGATGGATAGATAGATAGATAGATAGATGGATGGGATGGATAGATATACCTGTTTAATTGTGTACCTGTGTATTTCCTGTACATTTGGTACATGATTTCTGCATGTATGTGTGTGTGTGTGTGCATGCGTGCGCGTGTGTGTGTGTGTGTGCATGCGTGTGTGTGTGTGTGTGTGTGTGTGTGTGCAGCCTGGGTGCTCCAGAGAGCAGGCAGCAACATTTTCCCACTGCCCCGCGGAGCCGCCGCTCTGTTGTCGCGGCGCTGCAGCCACGCTGGTCATTGTGTTTGTTTTCCTGTGTGTCACTTCCTGCGTCAGATTGTGGATTGTTGGAGGAACAATGGCGTGTTTTTCCTTGAAAGGACACCTCAATCATGTAGCACCGCGCCGTAAACGCAGACAGTGTACAGTGCCGTTGCCCTGAGACAATATGTGTTTTCCCCCTCTGTGTTGTCACTTGAATGCAGCACAGTCGTCGTCATGAATCATAATTTAGATAGGAGCGTAGCCGCGGTGTCTAAATACAATACAATCCGCTAAGCCCCGCCCACCATCTTCAGATAATGCGGTCAGCAAAAAAAAAAAAAAAGGGATCCAGGATTTATTCTCCCTTCTCGTGTTTCCTGTCGGCTCGGCTGTGTGGGGTATCACATCCACGCCGCCAGAGATGGTGGAGCGAGCCAAGACAAACATGTCCACCTCCACAACTATGCAGTCAAGAACACACTTGTCGCTCCTGGTTGGTGGTGGTGGTGGTGGTTGTGGTGATGGTGGCGGCGGTGAAAGTGAAGCAGCCCCCAGCAGATAAAAACAATGACTGTCCTCATTGTTTGACAGTCCGTCCGCTCACCTGTACGGTTACCTGCACGCCGCTTCCTCCTCACCTTCCCATCAGATAGTGCTGTGTGTTCATTCACACCCTCGCCGGCGAACAAAGAGGAGGATGAACCACAGGGAGAGTCGGAGGAGCGTCGAGATCTGCAGCAACACAATCTGGAGGCGCCGATAACGAGGCCAGAAACCCGAGACGCCGCCGCCATCGCTTCAGTTCCAACAAAACACACTTTAACAGACTGAATCTTTATGTTGGAGGTTAAGGGCTGACTCCTCTGACTCCTCTGACTCCTCTGACTCCTTCCGACTCCTCCGACTCCTCTGACTCTCATTGCTCTCCCAGTACCAGTGACCAGGATCGACCCGGGTTCTGCCTCTTGCCCTACACGTGGGTTTTATGGGTTTTGAATCCGTGACATTTATGTTCTCCTCCACCCGCTAGCCGCCCTGCTCCACCCGCTAGCCGCCCCACGCTGAACACCACGTATCGTTTTCTCTTTCATTCCAGGTGAATCCAGGGAGGGAGAAGAAAAACTTGATTAGTTCAGATGAGATAGAATAGAGCAAATATATATAAAACATATTGTGATGTTACAACAATATATTGAGAAAAAACATCTGAGTCAATTTAGAGCATATAAATATGTTTTATTGACAGCAGATGAAAATATCAAAATTTCTTAATTTAGAAAGTTAAGAATGAAAAAAATCACTTGGTGCCAAAGTTCACTGTTCTGTGCATCACTTCATCACTTCATCACTTCATCACTTCATCACTTCACTGGGGGGTCGTGGGCTGAAGAGACCCCCCCGCCCCCCCGCCCCCCCCCCGCTGGTCTTTGTGTCCAGTGTTGTGTCTCCTCTCAGACCCCATCAGACCCTCTACTAAGTCCTGACCCGCCACCCGCTGAAATCAGAGCCTCAGAGTGTTGGTGTCCTAACAGCTTGTTCTACTGTCCCCAGATGGTTTCATTCACTGCATTCATCAGAACAGATTTGGTAGATTTTGTGTTTCCTGGCGTGAAGGTAAACTCAGTCAACTCAGTCAGGGTGTTGAAATCCAGGAACCAAACCGAAGAGTCACATCACATTTACAAGGTTCCTGTGAGTTTTTCAGGCACATGAGGAGGGTAAAAGTTATGGAGAATTATATCAACATCTATCAAAATCTTGGCAATACAATGGGAATGAGCTGATATTTGTCTCAGGTGCTCAACATCAGACTGCTGCTGGTAGAACTGAAGTTTCCTGGTCACATTGCAGTAAACCCAAATGATAGAAGACCTGAAGGATTCAGTAATAAAGGTAACGTTCCAACACAGACGCTGCCAAACACTTGTCAGTATTACACAATAGCATGGAGGAGTCTGATTCATAGGAATGTGTAGGAGTTTAGTTTTAATATTATCATGAAACAATATACTGGTCAGGCATGTCGGCACAGCATGAAGAGGAAGATGACTCAACGTGTAAAGGTATTGAAGTTGTGTGGTAAATGTCACGATGCCTGATGATCTGTCTCCGGTCCAGTTTGGTTCAGCCTATGTTTTGTCGGCTCACCCACCAAAGATCTCCTGGCCTCGCTGCTGAACCAGGCACCCAATCAGAGAGGAGACTGACTACACTACCCAGAAGTCCTGAAACGTGACGTCAGCAGAATGATTGGACCTGAATGTCTCTGTTCTCAGTGGCTGGTGGGCCGGAGGAGGTGAAGAGTTCAGCACTCACTTGCTGCGGTGGAGGAGACAGTTTTGATTCATCACTTCCTGTTCATGGAGAAGATTTCCTACCAGAGACCGTACCTGACACAAAACCCAACATGTCTACCGCATTGCATTCTGGTCTATCTTGCTACTGCATTGCATTCTGGTCTATCTACTGTCGGTCTCTCTCCTCTCCTCTGATGGATTTCTCCTGTATGATTGTTGATCGTCGGTCTAGAAAGAAGCCCTTGCTCTTTGATTCTGATTGGCTGACAGGCAGACAGGCAGGCAGACAGGCAGGCAGACAGGCAGGCAGACAGGCAGGCAGAGACAGACAGGCAGACAGACAGACAGGCAGACAGGTGTCTCTCAGCCCTCCAGCCTGCTGCTGGGTGATAAAGCAGTGAATGGCTTCAGCTATCAGACACACCTTTGGCTTAGTGGAGCTGCACCTGCTGCTGCTTACACATTGACCTACCGAACCACCGGCGGGCCGCCCGCCACCAAACACCTGCTCTGGGTGTGTGTGTGTGTGTGTGTGTGTGTGTGTGTGTAGGCTTGTGAGTGTATCTGGGTGGGGTAGTGGTGTGGGATTTTGTGTCTCTGTGTAAAGGCATGTATGTTTTGCGTGTGTGTGTGTGTGTGAGATAGCCTCTGTTTATCAGGCCTTTGAGGTCGATTTGAGGTCAAACATCTAGATGTGGTTTTGGTGGAACTGTAATGCTGCATCCTGGAAACACATCAAACATCCACATCCACTCTGAGGACTTTACCTCCATTCACATCGATGTCTCAGCTACCAGAGAACAATCAGCTTGACTTGTCAACAGCCAATCAGATTTCTGCGCTTTCTTGTTCCTTCCTTGCCGTTGTGATTTTGCTCCATGAACAATTGTTCCATCTGCCGATCACGAAATGGGCGGGAAGTTGATTCCAGCCGTTCAAAGCTTCCCAGTTCTCTACAACCTTTATTTGGAAGACGACAGGAAGGAGAGCTTGGAGATCGGTGGCGTCGTTGGAGTTGACGGGAAGATCTGAGATCATTTTACCGAGTTTCTTTCTTTATTTTTGATTAATTCTTACCGTCTCGCTTTGTTAGCAACGTAACTTTATGATAGGCAATATCAAAATCACTGTAAGAATATATTGAAATGCATGCAGGTTATTTTTATTCAACAAAACTCTGTAGCTACACGAGATCACGACAAAGATGCACCCTGAGCTTCTCTGACCTCCAACTGGTCAGCATGATAACAAATACAAGACCTGAGCCTGTTGGAGTCAGTGGAGGAGGACGATGTGGGAGAAGTGATTCACCCACAGACAGGAAAGGGAGATTAACCTGCTGAGAAACTCTCCGTCTGAGTTCACTCACAAGTGAAGAGGCGTGTCCGGTCCAGGCTCGGCTTCACGGTAGGTATGTGGCGGTGGAGGGCGGGCTTAGCGCCTGTCAGCGAGCTGTCAGCTGATCAAACAGCTTCTCCCTCTCAGGGTGTCAGACACTAAAGCAGAGGTGAGCTGAGGGAGGCGGAACAGACCCCAGATCAGACTCGGGTCGAAGGGTGTTTGACAATGTGATGCTTAATTGATCACTGTAGAGTTTCTTTGTTTGCCGGCCTCTTCTGCTCGAGGTCCTTGAGTCTTTTGATCGAGGGGGGGGAGTTCATTTCTAATACTACGGTGTATAATATTACCTGAAGTTCATCACTGTGTCAGTATAGAGGATGCAGTTTGTTCAGTTGTGTTTCTTGTTAACCGACGACTTTTATTCTTTTAAAAGTGCTTCAGTTTTGTGGTATCAATAATTTTTTCAACCGAAAGTGGCGAGACAAATTTTTTTTTTAGCCCCGAAAGAAGCCTGCTGAAATTGTATTGATCGGCTTCACCATATAGAAGTCATATAATATGTTTTTTAAGAGTAGGTATCACTTTTTTAAACTGCTGGATGCTTACAGGGCGGTGGTGAAGGTTTCCAAGCAGACTAAAACAAATGTTCCAGATGTGCTGTACCTCTGACATCCATCTGACAACATACTGCCGATTAGCCTGCTAGCTAGCTAGCATTACACAGTGGAGAGTGACGCCTGAGCCTCGGGGGACTTTGTCAGCGGGGGGTCTTTGGAGGTCCTCATCAAAAAAAAGTCTCAATGACTGGAGATGGGTGGAGACATTTCTTAATATTTTTTGTCACCAATCGGAGCAGCAGAGGGACGAATTCAACCGAAAGTGGCAGAGTCAAATATTTTTTTTTAGCCCTGAAATTGAACTCATGTCCAGTATTGATCAGCTTCACCATATAGAAGTCATATAACATGTTCACAGCTCAACAAAGTCCTGCTCTGTGTCCACCAGTACCAGTACCAGTACCAGGTGTTCCCATTGGGCTTGCCGGGTTAAAGGTTCAGAAAAGGTCCGTTCTCTGAAAGCGATCTCACATGGTAGTGGAGAGACCACACAGGCAAGCCGCGACAGGACTGTCTAAAGTTTACTCTCCTGTCAGATAAGAGCTCCACTCTTCTGTTTGCATTCTTCAGGACGGGACTTGTAAACGTTTCCATGGCAGCTCTCCGCCCGCGGCCTGTTCAGAGGCGGAGGGTGAAGGTGAAATGTGGTTGTGGTTGGAGACACGCACCTGAAAACACATTATCCTCTCTTTGATTCACAAAAGCAGCAGCTAAATCATAAAGGAAGACGGGGGGATGCAGCCAGAGCAGCAGAGATACCCTCCACAATGATTGTAAAATAAAGCACCGTGTGATTTACTGTCACTGGTATGAGTCATCATGAGTTTAGGTAGTGCCATCTGCAGTTACGACACACTGGCTGATGAATTTCCAGCAGTAAAATGGATGGAAATGAAAAAAGGAAGTCAAAAACCTTTATTTTTCCAAACCAACGACACACTCTGGTGTCCTCTTCACATGCAGAGCAGAAGGCAGAAGGACTGAAACCAGGGAACATTACGAGATCAATGGAGCAATAAAAAGGGGAAAAGAGTCGAGGAACATGGACTCGTCCTGAGCAGGTGTGCACATGTCAGGCGTTAGCTCAGCGCTGACTCAGGGTTTGTTTAATAGCAGATCTGAATATTTCATATCAGATTCACCAGCATCGGCATGACTGAACCTCCAGCTAGGAGTTATTCAGGTGTGTGTGTGTTGGAGGGACACAACCTGCATGGTGGGGTACAGTTTGGCTGATTAGTGTTTGGTGCTGCCGATAACGTTGAGTGGCAGATATGGAGGAACTCTCTCATCTCTTCTTTCTCCTCAAAGTGACAGAGTTACATAGCCTGAGAAAAATACGACTTTAAAATCTAGGAAATACGAGAATAATCTTGTAAATCCAAGTTAAATAAAAATCTCAGATATCGTGTATCGGGGGGGGGGAAAAGCTTTGTGGCCCTATCCGTCTCCCGTACCAGTCCGCCTGGTGAATTGAATTCAAATGAACTGCATTTCAATAAAATGAAAGTGGTTTGTCATGATGAAGATATTGTCTCATAATGTGATATATTTGTATATTTGTTTTTCTTTTGTGTTAATAATGGGTTTGGACACAGAACATCATTGACCTGCAGGCATGCAATCACTATGACACACAGCATGACTTCAGATGTAGAGAGGCTATGTGCCTTCATACTGAGGAGGACCTTATAGAGCATGAACATGCAGATATCCATCATCTGAAAAAAAAGAACTTCAAACAACAAACAAGTTGAGTAAATAACTTCAGGATCCTGTAAAGAAAGAGAAGATCTCCCATGATGCCTGGAGTATTTCAACAGTCATCTCTGCATCGCTGGACTGATCAGATCTTTCAGTGTGTAGACGTCAGCCTGGGCCCTTGTTTAGTCTTTGTTCTGCATTAGAGGCCCCAGCAATGTGAGATGGGACTTTATCTCCTGCCGAGTGTCTTAATCCCTCCGACGTTCAGGACCTGGATATGAAAACAGTCCTCCATCTCCACAACAGGAGTCAGGGTGACGAGCCTCGCGCCAGGTTCCTCCTCCTTCTATAAAAGGGAGGGGCGGCTTTGATGGGGCTGGGGGCCGTAAACATTGCGCAATCGCTGTGAGTGACCCAGCAGGTGTGTGTGTGTGTGTGTGTGTGTGTGTGTGCACGTGCATTTTTCACTTATGAAACTTATAAGTCAACTCATACAAGACCTGAAAGTTTCGAAACAAATCATTTTTAATGTTGTTTTTTTTGCCTTTATTAGAGTCAAGAGAGATGGACAGATTCCCACCCAGGATGTTGTGGTTGAATGGTGACTCTTTACTGTAGGCTGTATTGGACCATGTGTGAGACCAGCTTCACCTTCTTCTTCTTCATCTTCATCATCTGTTTAAAGGTGAGCTGTTTCTCAGACTAAATCACAGTTCAGATGAGCGTCCCATCCAACTGAGACGCCGTAGATTCGCCCTTTCAGTTCAAATTGAATCCTGGTTGTGATTGGTCACTTCACACACAGGAAGTGACGTATCGACGCTGAAAAGACCGTCCCGGTGAGATCCTCTTACTGTTTTACAACACTATAGATTGTTTTCCAGCGCTTTTATCGCGTTATGAGATCTGATTTTCCTCTTTCTTTCTTTTCTTTTCTTTCCAGTTACTCCCAGTACAATAAAGGGTTTAAAATAGAGTTTGCGGTATTTTCTCTTACTGAGTCAGTAGGAAAGCAGAGAAAGTTTCTGGTGGGATGTGATTCTTCATGTACGTCTTCCATAGGGAGGGGTGTAAACCACTGACCCATCTCTGGCCACCATGTGCCACGGAGGGCCAAGACGCTGCCGGTTTTCTCTCCAACCAAAGATGACGCCAGGTGATTTCACCGGTGAACAACACCTCCAACCGGGGAGAAGAGGCTAACCGGTGAAATCACCCGGTGTGGTCTTTGGTTGGAGAGAAAACCTGCAGCCTCCAGGTTTGATGTAGGAGGTTAAAGAGAAGTTTGGTGTGTCCAATCCCTCGGTAATTCCTCAACACGTGAATCGAGATCCCTGCCTACAGTCCTTTGAGTGACTGAGGCTGGAGACGTTAGGTATACATTCACACTGTGGATTGGTTTGGTCTTGCCGGGATGTGTTACCTGGCAGGTCTAGACATTCCCACGTTGGGTTTCTCTTTCCTTATGATGATCCAGACCACATCCCAGAGTGTTGAGGCTTGTGTTGTGGTTGGGGTTCTGCATAGTTGGGACACATGTGGACAAGGAGACGTTCAGGAACACAAATGGAGAGCAGCAGTGGACATGTCAGGTCAGATCTCAAACATCACATCAAATGACGAGTGTCACCGGTGTCCATACCCTCTGTTACTCAACACATCTGATACTCTCCTTACGATACATTGAGTAACTTTGTCCGGCTAATTAACCTCGTTACTTCCCCGGTTTATCTGGACAAGCAGCGTTTCACATGCTTCCTTATCGCTGCTGATAAGAGCCGTCGTAAAGAGATGAACACAAGAGGCTTGTCTGTGTGTGTGTGTATGACTGTGTGTGTGTGTGTGTGTGTGTGTGTGTGCAAAGGCTTGTGAATGTGTGTGTGTGTCTGCACCTGCTTCCCCGGGAGGAAACATCTGCTGCAGGGTGTCAGAGGCCACCTGTCTGACTCCGTCCTGCTGAGGAACACAGCAGCTCTGACCGACTCGTGACTAGTGAAGACTGCTGTTCTGTCTGACTAGTGACTAGTGAAGACTGCTGTTCTGTCTGACTAGTGAAGACTGCTGTACTCTCTGACTAGTGACTAGTGAAGACTGCTGTTCTGTCTGACTAGTGACTAGTGAAGACTGCTGTACTCAGTGACTAGTGAAGACTGCTGTACTCTCTGACTAGTGACTAGTGAAGACTGCTGTTCTGTCTGACTAGTGAAGACTGCTGTACTGTCTGACTAGTGACTAGTGAAGACTGCTGTTCTGTCTGACTAGTGAAGACTGCTGTTCTGTCTGACTAGTGACTAGTGAAGACTGCTGTTCTGTCTGACTAGTGAAGACTGCTGTACTCTCTGACTAGTGACTAGTGAAGACTGCTGTTCTGTCTGACTAGTGAAGACTGCTGTACTGTCTGACTAGTGACTAGTGAAGACTGCTGTTCTGTCTGACTAGTGACTAGTGAAGACTGCTGTACTGTCTGACTAGTGAAGACTGCTGTACTCTCTGACTAGTGACTAGTGAAGACTGCTGTTCTGTCTACACGACTTGAAGCTGCAGAAATCCACTCGTCTTGTCAGTCAGAAACAGAGAAGGCGTCCCATCTCCCAAATTGAAATGCTGCAGATTCACCCTAGTTGCCCCAAATACATTCTGGTGTTGGAATGGAAACGTAAGAGAACCCAAGACTGTGTATTTTTCAGCGTGTGTTCTTCTGTGCTGCCTGATGCATTTGATGTCACATTTAACAGCCAAAGATCCCAGAAGTTTACTTGGATGGCGACTTGGCCGACGAGAACCACCGGGAAGGCCCATGATTCATAGCGAGAACGACACATCCAAACATCTTTACAGTCTGTAGTACAGAATTGGTTGAGCTGGAAAATGAAGGAAATGAAGACATGAGTGTCCTAACTAATGGTGCAATGTCAAATATCTCAGTCCATCTTAGGCTGTGAAGATGAGTTCTTGTGTTCTTCAGAAGGTCGTTCTCTCCAAGACAACTTGGGCAGAACTTTCTCCACATGGACTTTTGGATTTGATGATCACCTCCTGTCTCCTGAACGGCAGCAGAGAAATTCAACAATGGCTGAACCTCTTTACCATCTTTACCCCATCAGACACTAAGAACTTTACTATCTGGATGTTTTCCACGGAGGAGAGAGGCGACACCAAAACAACAGCAAATGGCCAGAAGAGAGAAGAAGCATCTCCAGACTAGACTGAAACCTGACGGGTGGTTTACCGGGCAAGGCACCAAATGACATTACATCGAGGCCTCTTCTTCTCCACGGTCCCGGGCTTGGAGACGCCAGACGGTAGAGGGCGCTAACAGCCATGTGTTTCCCAGTGAAGGGCAGCTCAGGTGTCGTTTTCTGCACCGAGAACAGGCGTAATGTTACAGTCAGCACGTTCAGAGCCGCTGCTCCTCCGCGGGTCTAATTTCTAATAAGGAAACAAACCAACCAAATATCACACTGGACCAGAAGATAAACCACATCTCTCTCTCTCTCTCTCCCTCTCCCTCTCCCTCTCTCTCCCCCTCTCTCTCTCTCTCTCTCTCTCTGTGCGTGCGTGCGTGCGCGCGCTCTGGGACGCTCTGGGAGGGGGGGGTCGTCTCTGTGGTCTGTGTATGTTTTCTATATACCATAAGTATAACCATAAGCACTACTTTTCGTGTTTTGCTTTTATTGTTGATCTCTGTATGAAACAGGCTGTACAAATAAAGTTTGACTAGATTGACTGACGGTAGAGTCAGACTGTAGGAAAACACAACAACAATAAAGATACAAGCTTCAGCGTGACAAACTTCAATAATAAAATCATCAGGCGTTATTCTCATAGACCCGCCTCCCGCCCCCCTCTCGTCATTGGCTCGTGGCTAACAAACGCTAGAATCAGGAGGCTTGTGATTGGTCAGGTGAGCTGTCCATCCTCCGGGCAGCACCGGCTCTGGCTCTGGGCAGCAGAGACGCACCGCTGCTCCCCTTCTCCGCTGGTTAGTGCGTCGAGCGGCGGAGGAAAGTGGAGTTTGCGCGTCTTGTGCGTCCGTGGACCAAGCAGCAGTGCGCTTCCCTGCTCGGCTCTCCTCCAGACCCGCAGGCATCCCGGGGAGCAGATCACGCTTTTCCGCGCCGTGCACGCCCGGAGAAACGGAGGGAGGAGGATACTGCAGGTTTTGTTCGGAGTGATTATTGAGATATATCTCTTTTTTTTATTTCCCTAATGGTAACCAACACTTACCAGACGGAGACATGTGGAATTGTATGGGGAAACCGCACCGCTTTTCAATAGTGTGTGTTCTGCTGACGGTGTGGGCTGAGGTGAGAACTTTTCTTTTTAATTCTTGTAATAAAACGCTTATCCCGAATTAGACCGTATTTTACCGTTAAGTGCGTCAGGCTTCCTTTTCGAACAGCGGGGGCTCAACCCGTTTTTTGGGGGGTTGAGTTCCTTCCTTAATTGAATTGGTCTCCAGTTGAATCATGTGATCTCGGAATTTCTAATCTAGCGATAAATTAGGTTTGCAGTTAACAGGCAAAGTTAAGGCAACGCTGAGCACAGTGATGGTGTTCATGAGTTATAACCTGAGCTGAGAGCCTCGGTTGTGTAAAACGTTGATGAAATACTTTTCACAGCTACTGAAATCGGAGATCGTCGTTCCCATGAAAGATATTAGATGGTTTAGTAAAAACTTTTAGTAAAGTCTCCCCAAACCCGGATAGTGAAGGTTTGAAACGTCCATCAGGGACTTTACACTGCAAAAAAACGCCCATTTTAACAAGTCATTTAGTATAATATTGAGTCTTAAACCCTTTTTTATATAAAACAAGTGAAAATTATCTAAATTGGCTGAGATAAATTCGCTCCTTCCTTCACCTGTTTGGAGGATTTCCCTTGAAACAAGTCGCAGATCCTCTAGTAGTATCAGGATAAATGACTTGATTCAGGAAAACTGTTGGAACAAGTTGACTTGGTTTATTATTTATGGCTCAGTTTATAAAACAAAACATAAATCACATTATAAGACTCAACACCAGAATAACAGACCCGTTCAGATGGTTTGTTTTTTACAGTGTACAGCAGTAGCCTGATCTGCAGACTGGGCTGAATTGGAGTAGGTCGTGTATCCAACTCTAACGTTAACTGCCAAAACGTAACGTTACTATACTATCAGAGAGACTACCCTGCAGAATTACACACGTTAACACTTCATGAGTCTGAAAGCATCATTGTTACTAAAACGGGTGAAAATCTCATTTCTAATAGAAACCTGCTTTTATTAATAATGTTCATGAGTCAAGGGTCGTTTTCTTCAGGACACTCAGACTTGTTCCTAAAAGAAACCCTGAAACAAGCGAAGCTACATGGTGAATAAACGGGAAATATAAGATGTTAAACTGACTGTGAGACATTTCCCTGCAGCGTTGCCGCCTCGTGCATGCCTCTATCCTTCTTTCTAAACGACCTGCCTCATTCTCTCGCGTGCTGTTTTCAGCTGTCCCGGTCCACGGGGTATTTCGAGCTGCAGTTGACGTCCGTGGAGAACCCGACAGGTGAGCTGCTCGGCGGCGAGTGCTGCGACGGAGAGAGGAGCGCCGCGGACGGCCGCTGCGCCGCGGACGAGTGCGACACCTACTTCAGAGTCTGTTTAAAGGAATACCAAACGGAGGTCACGACCAACGGACCGTGCACCTACGGGAGTGGAACTACTAACGTTATCGGTGGGAATACTTTTCAGTTCAAGAGCGGCCCGAAACCCGGCCAGAACCGAAACAACGACGCCGGGAAGATCGTCATCCCCTTCCAGTTTGCCTGGCCGGTGAGTCGATCATGGGCGTCGCTTGGGGAGCCAATATGGCAAAGTGTGGGCACTCCCCACACATGAGCTTTGATCCTGTAGTTTGTAGCTTTATGATGGAGAGGACAGGACTAAAGTTGACATCTATAATCCTAATATCCGGTCAGTCGTTGCTCCACTTCAGCGTGTTTCGGCGGGTTTGGAGTCATATTAGCTGCAGGGACTCGAGTCGATCATCACATTACCAAAATATCACCTGACACATTTTTCCCGGGTCTAACCAAACAGCCAGTCAATCAGTTTTCAGTGCTGCGCGAGGCCAAGGCGCTGCGGGAGTCTCGGCGTGCCGCTCATTCTTACGCGTGTCCATTTGGCGGCTTTGGAGAGACGCGCGCGCCTCTCTCCCGGGGCGCCACAGATCGCGAGGTACATGCACGTTTCCCGGACACTGGCTGAAACTCACGTCTGCGCTATTTTGATCAGGTGCAGTGGTGCGCAAAAGGCGCACAGAGGGGCATTTTACGCACGACGATTCTACACTTTTAACCTTGGTGTGATGAGTTCCCAGACAGGCAGGGTTCTCTGGGTCCAGTCTAGTGTGGTGTGGTGTGGGATGGTGGTGTGTTGAAGTAAAAATGATCCCAGTTCAATCATCCATTAAGAGTGGCGGGATCTGATCCAAACAGAGCAGAGCCAATCCCGTCCCTGTCCTTGTTGGGCCAGCCAGCCTGGTGATCAAAGCTTATTAACACTGCTAGTCGCTGTTACACCCAGATCTGTATCTGGGGCGTCCTGTAACACCCGGTAGCCAAAATGTCACAGGTTTGATCCCCAACAACCCTCTACCCCCCCCAGTCACTGTGGACCTGGGTGACGGCTCGGGTATCATCCTCTATCATGATTCCAATATTGGCATATCAGCAACACTGAAACATTTCATTTCATAACCTTGTAAGTGTAGTAACATCACGTTGCTGGTGATCGTGACGCCAGGCAGAATCATCTCATGTCCTCTGACCTCGTACGGCGCTGTGAACGCCACGCCACGGCGGCCGTGTGTTCGTACACATCAGGCGCTTTGTGCGTCTGGCTGGCTCGGTGACCTATCCATTCATCACTCCCCACGGTCAGCTGTCAGCAGAGGGGAAGATGGAAGTAGTAACTTGGGGCCCTCCGGGCGGATTCGGTTACCACTAAGTTGTGTGTGACACAGGGGGTGGGTATCGGTGTCACCAACCACTCAAACAAGTGAAGCTCCCCAGTCACTCTGGGCCGGGGGATGCCTTTACCTCGCCGCCTCTCAGGTTCACGCTCCGTCCGCTATTGGGTCATTGTCTAAGTCGGCGTGTGTGGGGTCACTGTTTTCCACTATCCACCAGAGGGGGGGGGGGGGGGGGGGGGGTTCCTCAGGGTGTCTTTTGATGAGGCTGTCAAGGGCACAGCAGTCGGGGTGCGTTCAATCTAAAAGGGTTTTAAAGGTGAACTCCATGTTGATGAATGAGTTTTCATGGCGTTTGAAATATCACTCAGTGGAGGAATTCACACGTGATGTTCTCCTGCCCCGCCTGGACCGCTCTGTTTACTATGAAGATGTGACCGACTCTGTGGACCGAGATACGGTCACCATAGTTACTGTCACATTCTCCATCTTTTCCTCGGTACGGTGCACCGGTGTTGCGCCACATACTGTCTACTGTCCAGCAGGGATCAGATCTAGTCGGTTCATGTTTGGCCAGCAGGAAGCAGCGGGGTGTTTTCTGAACTGGCCAGGTAGTGAAGCATCACTGTGGCGGCGAGGCTGTCGGGTCACACTGGATGGTCAGGGAGGATTACCTGTTGGTTACTAGTTTGGAGAGGTTAGGTCCTTTACCAGTGAAACAACAGATCATCAGATTTCATCTTCATGTGGAAAATGCTCCAATAGTTTTGGATGTTTGATGT
Source organism: Hoplostethus atlanticus (assembly GCA_034670405.1). Lineage (NCBI taxonomy): Eukaryota > Metazoa > Chordata > Actinopteri > Trachichthyiformes > Trachichthyidae > Hoplostethus > Hoplostethus atlanticus. The sequence goes on from JAXDDX010000104.1 coordinate 1,428,835, forward strand.
CGAGGAAAATCCCAATTCCAGGATGATCTGTTCTCTGATCGTGTTCATTGTTAGCTGCTCTGAGATCAGCTGTAATCTCCCCTTCCTCCTCTGTTTGCACAATAATGAAGAGCACACTGCCAAAACAATAATACACCCAAACAACTGGCTGAAGTTCTTCACCCAGAGTCCGTAGAGTATGGAGCTGGTCTCAGAGCTGCCGTCACACTGAGACCAGCTCCATACTAGAGCGTTAGGAAAACAGAAAATGGTCGATCTCGTCACATGTCCTCCTCAGACGGTAAACAAGCCTGGTAGTAAGTCAGAGTGCTTCGGCCCCCGGCGGAGGAATCCCTCGGCCGGCCCGGTATCTGGGCCACCGGCTCCTCACATGAATTAGCAGAGGAGGGAAAGAAAAAAAAAAGTCATTGTTCTGCCGATAGTTTCCCCTTCATGTTAACCCCTCTGGCTGTTGGGGGGGTTAGTGACTTCTTTTCTCATCAAGGGAGGAGGGGGGGAGGGTGGGGGAGGGAAGGGAAGGAGGAGGGAGGGATGAAGGAGAGGAGGAATTGACCGATGGAGCGAGGAAGGAGTAAAGGGGGGAGACGGATGGAGGGAGGTGAGGAAGGAAGGGATGGATGCTGGTGAAGACAGGAAGCAGCCCCTCCCCCTCCCTCCCCCCCCCTCCCCCGTCACGAGGGAGGTGTATTTTTAGGAGCCGGTCCTTCACACAGACACTTCAGATGCCATTTTTCTGACTCCAGTAGAGGAAAACAAGCATTTTCTTCTTCTCCTCCTCCCCCTCGCCCCCCCTCGCTCTCCCCCGTCTCCCTCTCTCTCTCCTTATGGGGTATTTTTAGAGGCTGTGTCCTCCCCTCACCCCTCTGTGAGTAAATCAAGGATCAGGGTGCATACTCCTTCAGTTTCATGGCCATTTTTTCTGCCCCTCTCTTGCCAGACCCCCCTCCCCTCCTCCTCCCTTCCCTCCCCCCCTCCCCCCCGGCCTGGCAGCGGGTTTGACAGGCCTGGCTGCGGCGCTGCGGAGGACAGAGGTGCAGCAGCTGTTGTTTGGAGAGAGCTCCTCTTGCCGCCGAGCGCCGTAGAATAAATGTTTTAGTGCAGCAGCGCCGGGGCTTTTGTTACAGTACGCCGCACTCGGCCCGCCGGCGCTCCCAGAACCGGATTACTCCTCGGAGTCAATCACGGAGTAATCACGGAGTGCTGGATGTTGGATGACGGGCGAGTCGTTGTCTTGGAGTTGTTTCGGCGATGGCATCACTGCCGCCGGTTGTCTCGTTTGTCTCGAGTGTGTCCTTGGCGTCCGCTCGCCGGCTCCTCCATCAGAAGCCCGGCCCAGTGGGTGATGCTTTTATGGTTGATTGGTGAGAGGAGGAGAGTGTGGCACCCGCCTGGTTGGGGGGTGGGGGGTCCATATGCTGGTGTGTGTGTGTGTGTGGTTACACCTGACGTCACCAAAACTCTCATGAAGTAATAATTTGCTGCACTTTTGTGGACACAAAAATTCCCATCATGCCATTGACCCATATGCTGCTGCCGTGTGTGTGTGTGTGTGTGTGTGTGTGTGTGTGTGTGTGCGGCGGGCCGGGTGACTTTAATAAGCCTAAAAGCCTCCTCCGCCTCCGCCCAGATGACCACAGCGGGGCTCTGTTACGTTGCGTGTGCCGGCCAGGTGAGGCGGCGAGGGACCGGGCCGGCGGCGCTCATCTTTCCCACGCCGCCTCGAGTCACATGGCTTCTTCTTCTGGTGCCACGTTAGATGACCTGGTTTCCTGTGTGAAATGTGGCGTTAGCTGCTCCGTCTGTCAGGAGGCCGGGCGCTGGTTGACTTGGTTGCATGTGTGACTGGTCTGTCTGTCTGTCTGTCTGTCTGTCTGCCTGCCTGTCTGTCTGTCTGTCTGTCTGTCTGTCTGTCTGTCTGCCTGCCTGTCTGTCTGTCTGTCTGTCTGTCTGTCTGTCTTGTGTGTGCGTTTGTTTTCATGCCTGTTTATCTGCTTGTGTGTGAATGCATACTGTATGTATGCCTAGCTGTGTGTATATGCATAGTGTGTGTGTGTGTGTGTGTGTGTGTGTGTGTGTGTGCTGCAGGCACTGAGGTGAATGGAGTGCAGCAGTGATTAAAGCATGTTAAAGCACACACACACACACACACACACACACACACACACACACACAGGGCGGCGTAGTTGTTCAGGGCTAATGGAGCTCAGCTGGACCTCACAGCCAGACAGGGAGAGAGAAACAGACAGGCTGTCAGACAGACAGGCAGCCCCTCCTCCATCCTCCCCTCCTGTCCCCCCACCCCCCATTCTGTTAGGTGTGAGAGAGAGAATATGGAGGGTGGGATGGAGAGAGAGAGAGAAAGGTGGTAGCTGCAGGCAGAGAGAGAGGGAGGGAGATGTTGTTAACCCTTGATCATCCTTCTGTCTGCCTGCCTGCCTGTCTGTCTGCCTGTCTGTCTGTCTGTCTGTCTGTCTGCCTACCTACCTGTCTGTCTGACAGGAATACCCTGTAGCTGCATATTTTTCACATTAGAACCTGTTTGGCGTCGTGTTAGCTCTGCTAGCTCTGTTAGCTCTGCTAGCTCTGCTAGCTCTGTTAGCTCGTCTTGCTATCTGCAGTTACACTTCCAGTTTGTTGTGTTTGGTCTGAGAGTTCTAGCTCATTGAGGTTTATACACAACAGTCACATGGACTCACAAGCAGCTCGATCAGAAGACAGAGTTTTGATTATCAGCGTCTTGTTGTGAAATGTTCTTGGTCACCAGAGTTCGATGGCGTTGTTCTCACCGGGACAAACCACCCAAACTAAAAGAGTTCAGATAAACCGATCAAACATGTTTGGTGTGACGGAGGAGTTGAGCAGATAAAACCTGCCATGTCCTCCTCCTCCATCTGCCCGTTGCTGCAACCGGAGGGGAGATGCAGGCTGTCGTAAGCGTCCTCTCCGGAGGGACGGGTGGAGGTTGAGCAGGGTCGGGCTTTCTCAACATCTGCCTGTTACCCAACCTCCGTCTCATGGAGGAACCCCCCCGTTACCCTCTGACACACTTCTGTGAAACTCCTCATCGCTTACACTCCTGATCTCTCGCTGACGTGCAGCATGATGCCATTCATCTTCCTCTTCACCGGATTTCTCTTGAAGTTCCTCCTCCCGATGAAGAGTTAAAGCTAAAACAACATGTGCTGGTGTTGCGTACAGCCTCAGCGGTGCAGCGGGTTCAGCCCACCCTCGTGTGCAGCGTTAATAACTATCATCACCGTAACATCAAAAGAGTTTTATTTGCTTCCCGATGCATGTTTCGTCAAATCTCCGCTCAGGTGGATCGGCGAAGGGAAGGAGCCGGTCCGGGTTTTTCCCAGGGGCGAGAATATCACTTTCCCGGTGGCGCTGAGAAAAACGAGGGCTGCCTTAACCTCTTTGTCACTGCACCTTTCAGCGCGAACAATGACTTTATACCTCGGCCCTTTGTGGCCAGATATTGAGTTATCACGGCGGGGGGGGAGGGGGGGGAGGGAGGAAGGGGGAGAGCGAGCGAGATGGAAATAGAGAGAAACGGAGATAGAGGGGTATTAGAGAGAGAAGGGCAGCTGCGTTGGGCAAAATGTCAGCGGTGGATTTGAGAGCATTTACATAAGGCCTCTCTTGTGCTGCTCTCTGAAGGAGGCCTGATGCCGGCGGCGTATCTGGTGTTCAGCGCCTCGCCGAGGTGTTGGGTTCTCCCCCGGCACCGGCGGCCTGTCTCTGAGTTATGGCTGCGTGGAGTCGTCGCCGCCTGGCTGAGGATGAATGAAGGGAAAATAATGTCTTTATTTTGCCGACGCCGACGCCTCACAGTCATGATGGGCAGCGTGGACTCGCCGATCCACCTGGATGTCTTCGGAAAGTGAGAGAACGTGCAGCCCAGGCTCATCTAGACGTTACTGCATCTCCTCCACCATCTTGGTCAGGTCTTACCGTGAGTTGGAGTCCGTCCACTCTCTCTCTCTCTCTCCAGGGTTTGCTGTCTTATTATCCGATGCCTATAGTTTCAGCCGAGCGATCTGATTGGTCACAGACATGTTCCAATCACGCGTATGATTCCCAGCTAGCATGGCTTTGTTGGTTTGTCGGTTGCCATGCCAACTCTCGTGCTAACCGGGGGAGATAGTTGGTGATATTTATTCCTTTCTTGTTTGTTTTTAATTCTCATATGTTTCTTATTTGGTCAGACAGACAGACAGACAGACAGACAGACAGACAGACAGACAGACAGAACACATGTGTTGTATGAAGCCATAACACCCTTCAGGCTCTTCACCGGGTTGTGGGTCCTCCTTCAGCATCACATCCATAAATACTGTCAGGAATGAGTATTATTACTGCAGCAAAGCAGAAATGATCTGAAGTATTTCATATTTAAGTTCATGTTTGTTCTTTCCGTCCGTCTTCATTGTACTCTGACTCCTTCACCAACGTACCGCCGTTAAGGTTGAGGTTGGGCTGGTGGTTGTCGGTGCTTCACTGTTCATGAACGTCGATTCTTCTTTGAGTGGTTATTGATTTTCCTCGTGGTTCCTTGTGATCGTAACAATGCTTCACCAGTGGATCGGCGGGCGGAGGGCGTGCACCATGTGCTCGTGATGCTGCAGGTTAGAGTCTGACTCTGCAGCATGTCATCCTTTCTCCTATCTAGCCTGTTATACGTACAGTACCTTCCTCCAGGGAGACCGTCTGGCAGCACCAAGGACACCTTCGTCCTCTTTGGCCTCAAATGCCATCAAGATTTGTCGTGAGACTGAGAGATCATCGCTGTGGTCGTCCCATCCTGGATCAGATCAGGGTTAGGGTTAGAGTCTGAAACCACTGAGAGGTGAAATAATGAAGGATAAGATGTGGCTGTGATTTATGGGAGATTCACACCGGAGTGACGAGACTCAACAAGGTGGCAATAAAAAAACAGCAGCAGTGATTAAATGAGCCGCCGCTGGCACGCCGGTGAAGACGAACCAAACGTCTTCTACAGGTTACCTGGGACAGGAGCCTGCCAGCGCGGCGCCTTGAGGTGGTTGAGATGTGTCAATCAAAATGTCCCGCCCCCAAGGACAGTTAGCTGGTTTAAGTCCAAGTTTCTGTCTTTTTTATATAGTCTGTATTATTTATTTTAGTATTTTCTCCTTGAACTACCTCGTATTTAGAGACTTCACAACAAGTCGTATTTCTTCTCACGGCGGCTTTAAGATCCCGTTAAAGGACGTGGTTGAATCAGAGGCTAATGGATTTCCAGTGGTATGTACTGTCGCTGTTCCCCACATCATCGATTCCCCATAAAGGAGTGATTCATCGCCTCTCGTCTCCGGCTGAAAGAGTCTTCACAACCAGAGACAGAAATAGATCTTCACGCGTTTGGTGTGGGAAAAGTGAATTGGGTCATTTCTCCTCCGTAAGACCTGATTAGATTAGCTTTGATTAGATCTGCTGTCTGAACGGGGGCGGGGGGGGGTCCTTAGAGGGAAGGGTGGGGGGGGTCTTGTTCTGTTAATAACGTGCTAAATTAACCATCCTCCCTCCCCCCTCCTCCCCCCTCTCCCTCCCCCCCGCCGGGAGACACATGTTTTATTCATGGAGCCTAACAGGTGTGATGTGACAGGTGTTGGTGTTGCCGCGGCGTTCTTCCCGCCTCTCATCACAACTCGGCACAAGTTGTTAATTAGGTCGTTTTTTTTAATCCCCGTTACCGTGACGATACGAGGAGAGGAAAACTCTCCTCTTTTAGTCTTTTAGTCTTCGGATGAAGTGGTAATTGGTAAGAGCCTCCTTTCTTCATCCAGCCTCCATCTTTGTCTCTCAGCCTCACTGTGGTGTTCCTCACTGTGGTGTTCTTCACTGTGGTGTTCTTCACTGTGGTGTTCCTCACTGTGGTGTTCCTCACTGTGGTGTTCTTCACTGTGGTGTTCCTCACTGTGGTGTTCTTCACTGTGGTGTTCTTCACTGTGGTGTCCCTCACTGTGGTGTCCCTCACTGTGGTGTTCTTCACTGTGGTGTTCCTCACTGTGGTGTTCCTCACTGTGGTGTTCTTCACTGTAGTGTTCCTCACTGTGGTGTTCTTCACTGTGGTGTTCCTCACTGTGGTGTTCTTCACTGTGGTGTTCTTCACTGTGGTGTTCCTCACTGTGGTGTTCCTCACTGTGGTGTTCTTCACTGTGGTGTTCCTCACTGTGGTGTTCTTCACTGTGGTGTTCTTCACTGTGGTGTCCCTCACTGTGGTGTCCCTCACTGTGGTGTTCTTCACTGTGGTGTTCCTCACTGTGGTGTTCCTCACTGTGGTGTTCTTCACTGTAGTGTTCTTCACTGTGGTGTTCTTCACTGTGGTGTTCCTCACTGTGGTGTTCTTCACTGTGGTGTTCCTCACTGTGGTGTTCTTCACTGTGGTGTTCTTCACTGTAGTGTTCCTCACTGTGGTGTTCCTCACTGCTCTTCCCAGAGATCACCTGTCAATCAAACAGTGTGTCCAGTACTGTGACGTCTTTCTCCTTGGATTTCCTGTTGATGGAGTTTGAGTTCCTGTAGGTGGCGCTCTTTTCTCTGTCTGTTCAGCCACGGTGGCTATCGCTGCTCATGCTAACTACCCAGTTCTTCTTCTGTTGAAATGTGAAATGCATCACTTCCTGTCTCCAGAGGGTTTGTATTTGAGATACTTGCGATATCATTAAAGTATAAAGACGGGGTGGATGGCGACCTGGAGATCGTCCTGGTAGATCATCCATCATCCGTCTCGTTGTTCAGCTCCAGACTGAACCGGCCCAGTGTGCTCGGTACAGTGAGTTATTCATTGAACAGGTGAAGCTCGCTGCTGCTCCGCTAATGAAAACTCAAATCCCTCCGACTCCTGTAAATTGGTCGGGAGGTGTCGAGTGTCCAACCCCCCTACACACACACACACACACACACACACACACACACACACACACACACACACCGACTCCATAAGGTCGTCTCAATATAACGTCAGGGAACCAACACTGAGCTGCTGTCCTTCAAGGACACACACACACACACACACACACTCACACATACACACACAAGATGCATATATACACTGCCACACTCACTGACATAGTGTACACACACACACACAGACACACACACATACACACACACACACACAAGATGCATATATACACTGCCACACTCACTGACATAGTGTACACACACACACACACACAGACACACACACACACACACACACACACACACACACACACACACACACACACACTCTCTCGTGTCACATGCGAGGCCAGGCGACAGCCCCGTCCGTCGTGACATTTAAAATTGATGAAGGGGGAAGATTGATAATGATGATGTTCAGTTATTATCAGTCATTATGGCGTTCTGGCTCATCCATCATCGCTCTGTCGTCTGACTGGTGGGCGGGGCTTACGCCAAGCGACTCATTCTGTCAGGTCTGGCGGTCTCCACCAGGCTGGCTGTCATTCCTGCTGAGGCAGGGACGTCTGGTCTGGGATCAGTCTGGCGAGAGTCGTGAGGCTGATGAATGTTCGACTCTTCTCTCTCAGGGTTGAAGACACAACATGCAACTTCATGCCTGGAGGCAGGAAGTGTGCTGTTAGACCCGCCCCCCTCCCCCTCAGTCGTCTGGGGCGTTGAGGAGGCGGATGGTGGATGCTGATGTTTTCTTGCCTGCTGCAGTTTGCTAGAGGCAGAGCTGCTCTGAAGTAATCTGATTGGCTGAGCTGAACCTCGTGGGCGGAGCCGTTTGTTACTTGTTTCCACCATTGTTGTTGTTTTTGCGATGGCTTCCCTGCGCTGTGGGTAGCCTCAAACCAGCTCACCGGTGGCCACGCCCACAATTTATAGACTGATAATCTATAATATTATCTATTTATTTGTTGTTATTTTCATGTGATCAGTTTCAGGATATGAAGGTCAAAGTGTCGTGATGTTTGTGTTTGAACCTTTAGTCAGCCGTCTGATGGAAAAGCCTCGTTCTTCGCTGGTCCAGAACCAGCTGATATTGACTGGAACATTATTTCTGTAGTCCTGTACGATTCCACTTCCATAATTACACATCATCCTGTCACCGCAGGGTAAGTAGCATGTCCACGTCCCAGCAGGATGATAAATCATAAAGTGCTGAGGGGTTGAAACCCACAGCCTCCACCGCGTCCTGCCGGGCCTGGCGTTGGTGATGTCACCGCTCAGCTATGCCTCCAGAGGGACGTAACAGGCCGGCGCTCTCCGGGACGGGGGACCATGTCGCAATACACACTTACAGTTTCTTTTTTCTTCTCTGAACACGAAGTCGCGTTGCGTTACCCTCGATGCCTCAGATGTTGTTTCTCACATTGTCTGAGGTCTTGACAGTTTCATCTGTCAAAAGGAGGAGGAGCCTCTCGCTGTTGCCTTGTTCTATGATGAGGGATGGCAGTAGGAGAAGAGGCTCTGGTGGGTTTCCATCCAGACCAGCAGGGGGGTATAGGGGGTGTTGGGGGGGGTGTTGTGTCAACTTGTTGAACAGTTAAAATAGTTCCTGAGGTCGGTCATGTCTCCTGTAGACCCCAACCTGGGTCAGCCAGCAGCTTCATATCAGTCAGTCTGTGTGTTAAAGGATGTGGAAGCATGGCCTCTCTAACCCCGAGGTCAACCTGCCGTCCCTGTTTTGTTTG